>JXCR01144233.1:129652-164076 GCA_002079205.1 Phalaenopsis hybrid cultivar | reverse complement strand
TTGGGGGGGGGGGGGGGGGGAAGAAAAATTCCTTTTTAAAGAAATAAACTTAATTTTATTTCAGCAAATTTCTAGAAGATTCAATGAATTCTGGATGCTTCTTGAAGAGTTACTTGACACATCACTTGGAAAACCAACATTATGCTCTATTTAGAGTGAAAATTGACCAGAAAAAAAGTTTCTTAGTGTCTCATCATTTTCCACTAGTGTTCCATCACGTGTAATGTGTAGTGTGTTGAGTCTTGAGTTAGTTCTTTGAGTTTGGTGATGAGTCTAAGTGTAATTTCTCTTCTAAGAATTATTGGAGAGGGAGAGAATTGAGAGATTTCTTCTTCCTTACATCTTCTAAGAGAGAATCAAGAGTCATGTAAAGAGAGGAAGAGAATCAAGAGGAGGTTCAAGGGATTTGCTTTAAGGAAGAGTTATAGATAAGTGGTGTTTGTTTATTATTATTGTATAAACTTTTTTTTATTTATGAAATTGTGTTTTGTTGTATCTTCCTCATGAGTTTTGAGTAGTCTTCTTTGTCTTTCTCCCTAATCTGAGATATGGTGAAATGTAAAGATAATTGGATGTGCCATTTTAAAATATAAAAATAAATTGTGATGTTTTTTTCACTCTGTTTACTTTTCGATCTGGCCAATTGAAATGTTAAAATCTATTGTGAACAATATGATCTGGGAAATGAATTATGAGTTCTACAACAAAGTAAGAATCACATTTGATTCTATGAAGAAGTGTTTTGTTCATGGAATTTGGTGCCAATAAATAAGAAATTATACATTATGGGAGAAGAATTGGAGATTTTAGGGTGACAGACTAAAATCCCCATTTTGATCTTACTGGTTAAGAACTAAAGCGAGAATTAGCCTTCAGAGAAAGGGAAGTGTGAGCTCTAGAGTGAGAGCCAGTATCTTTCCACCCTAACCACGAATTTAGGGTCTAAACCTAAGAGTAGCTCGTGATTCTTTGTAACACTTGATCGAGGGTAGAATTAAAACTACTCCTATTTGGTGCAATACAAACTCAAACCATTTACCTCTCTCATTTAACCAAAAACTCATTGTAGCGGGAAAGATGCTTTCTCATATTTGATAACTTCATTATAAAAATATAAAGATGGTTTAGTAGTAATTTCTTAGCTTTGCTTTATAGTTTCATTAGTAGTTGGTAATTTAGTTCTGATAGCACCCTAAAAATTTGAAATTAATGTAGTAGATTTTCTTTATCGTTGTGAATTTACTGATTTCAATTTCCATTACGAGTTCACACCTTCCTCGTGGGATCGATATTTGGGGCTTAATCAGAAAATCATGTATTACTTGATAATGATACATATACTTGCGTAGAATCCGAACTTTAATTGCTTCAATTTCTTATTCATCAATAATGAATCATGTTTTGACACAATTGCAAAGCAGAGTAAAATTTATTAAATTTACATATCTATAATTTCTCGATTTCCAACTTCCTTGTGGGATCGATATCTAGGATACCATTAAAGCCCTTTACTACTTGAGTGATACTTATACTTGTGTTATTATTAAATGGGATTTGACAGTTTAAAGATTATTAATAGATAAAACTACTTTAGTTGAAGTTATTTTGTTGGTATTAATTTGCATACTTCCTATTGTATATGTCGTGTGTATTTTAAAATATTGAAAAATATTTACAAAATTAACACACTAAATCCACTAGAACAAAGTTTTTGGCGTCGTTATTGGCGAAGTAACAGTAAGTAGTAGTAAGTTATTTTATAATTTATAGTATTTTTATTTTTTAAAAAAAACTAAAAAATAAGAAAGTGTTTCTAGTTTTTTTTAATATTTTCTTATTTAAGTGTGTTTGCTTATTTTTAAATTACTTGTTGTATCTATTTATGTGTTGCGTAAGATCCGAAAATTTAGTACCTTATGATTCTAAGTTTGAAAGAACAACTAGAAAAATTTGAAAACAATAAAAATAGATAGAACATATTAGCAAAATGGCTTGCAATTTGAATAATGCTGGAAATGAAAATGAACATCATTAAAGACCCTTAAGAAATTATGTTAATCCTACAACAGATGAGATTCATTTAACTATATAAAACTCTGTTGTAGTTGCTAATTCTCTTGAGCTTAAACCTTCTATTCTCCAAATGGTTCAAAACAATCTGTTTGGGGAAACACCAACTGAAGATCCTAATTTACATCTTGCTAGTTTTCTAGAATTGTGTGCTACATTTAAATATGATGAATTGTCGAATAATGTCGTCAGACTTAGAATTTTCCTTTTTCACTAAGGAATAAAGCTACGATGTGTTTAAACTCGTTAGCACTTGGATCTATCATAATTTTGGGAAATTTATCACAAAATTTTTATCTAAATATTCCCCACCTTCAAAAATAACTAAGCTTAGAAATGATATTACATCTTTTTGTCAGTTTGAAGGGAAATTAATTTATGAAGCCTGAGAAAGATTTAAAGATCTCCTTAGAAAGTGTCCACACCATTCATTGCTAGATTGGTTAATAATTCAAAATTTTTATAATGAATTGGTTAGATCTCTTAGATTGTTAACTGACACTGCTGCTTGTGGATCATTAATGTCAAAACCACTCGATGAAGCGTACTCTTTAATTGAAGAGATGACTACTAATAGTTTTTAATGGTCCTCTGAGAGGGTAAATCCAAAAAGAGTAGCCAGTATTCATGATTCTGATGCAAAGTCTATGTTAGATGCACAAATAGATGCTATATCAAAGAAGATAGATCAATATGGAATGAATTATTCTCAGACATCACCTGTGCTTGAAGAAAATTAATTAGGACAAATGATAGAATCACAATCTTCTTATGAGATCTTAAATTCAATAAATAATCATTCTAATAATCGTTATGCCAATTATTATAACCCCGGCTGGAAGAATCATCCAAAATTTAGTTGGAGTAATAATAATTCTAATGCTGCAAATCTGCAACGATGAAAAAACACTACGAACCAATTAGGAAACTCCAACGATCAAGGAAATCCAACTTATAAAATTTGTTACCCTCAAAGATTTAATAACTTGCAGAGTTAGGAGATAAAGTTATCAATGGAAGAATGGATATTACAAAAGGGGAGTCAATTATAATGCCAAGGAGCTAAAATTAGAAACATGGAAAATCCATTGGGATGTATTGCTACTGCACTTAGCAATAGACCTGCAGAAACATTGCCTAGTAATGTTGAAGTAAATCCTAAATATTAGAAAAAAGAGCAAATTAAGGCTATTCAACTAAGAAGTGGAAAAGAATTAGAAAACATAATTAAAAAAGAAGTGGAAGTTGAAATTGAAAAAATGGTGTGGAAAATGAAAAATCCAGTACAAATTTTCATGTGAGTCAGAATGTCCTATTAAACCAATGAAAGTTAGTACAGAAAGACCACCACCTCCATTTCCTCAAAGATTGACAAAGAAAAATAAAGATAACCAAATTTAAAAATTTTTAGAGATATTGAGGAAATTAACAATAAACATTCCATTTGTTGAATCCTTGGAACAAATACCAAGCTATGTGAAGTTCATGAAGGATATATCTTATAAGAAAAGGAAGTTTTTAGATAATGAGACTGTTGCACTCAATGCGAAGTGTAACACTATAATTCAAAAAAAGCTTCCTGAAAAACTCAAAGATCTTGGAAGTTTTACAATTCCTTGTGCTGTTAGTGGAAGATTTTTTGGAAAAGTTTTATGTGATTTAGAAGTCAGTATTAATCATAACCTATTATCAATTTTTAGAAGGTTAGGCTTAGGAGATATTTCACCTATGACAGTAACTCTTCTATTAGCTGATCGTTCGATTACCTATTCTGAAGGCATTATAGAGAATATTTGAGTAAAAGTTGATAAATTTATCTTTCTTGTGGACTTTATTCTATTAGATATGGAGGAAGATAAAGAAATTCCTACCATTTTAGGAAGACCATTCTTAGCTACTGAAATAGTTTTGACAGATGTGCAGAATGAGAAACTAACTATGAGAGTTAGTGACTAAAATGTTACATTTAATATTACAAAATCAATGAGTTACCCTGCAAAAGAGCAAGAGATTGAATGCTTCAGAATGGATATTACTGAATATCTAAGATATGAATATTTTAAAAAGACATTTGAAAGAGATTTTGAAATGGAATATATGGAATATCAAGATGAGGATAAAATTCAAGATGAATCTACGGAAGTGAGTAAAGAAGATTTGAATTATGTTCAAAAAAAATTTATAATGTTAGATCCTACATAAATAAATATGAATTTGATTTCATCTATTGAGAAACCTCCTGAACTAGAATTGAAAACATTTCCTACACATTTGAAGTATGCATTTTTAGGAGATTTATCTACATTATCTATTATAGTATCCTTAGAATAAATTGATGAGCAAGAACAACCGTTGTTGGAAACATTAAGAAGATATAAAAAATCCTTTGATTGGACTTTAGCTAATATTAAAGGAATCAGTCCTTCAATTTGTATGCATAGAATTTTATTAGAAGATCAACATGAACCAAGAGTTGATCCTCAAAGGAGATTAAATCCTATGATGAAACAAGTTATTAAAAAAAAAATTTAAAATGATTAGATGTTGGAATAATTTATCCTATTTCAGACAGTGCTTAGGTAAGTCCAATTCACCGTGTTTCAAAGAAAGAAGGAGTGACTGTAGTGACAAATGAGAATAATGAATTAATATCAACAAGACAATTCACTAGATGATGAATCTGCATAGGCTATAGAAAATTAAATTCTGCCACAAAAAAATGATCATTTTCCTTTACCCTTTTGGGCTAGATGTTGGATAGGCTGGCTGGGCACCCATATTTTTGTTTTCTAAAATGGATATACTGGTTATTATCATATACCTATAGCTCCGGAGGATGAAGAGAAAACAACATTTATCGGTCCTTATGGAACTTTTGCTTTTTGGCAAATGCCCTTTAGATTATGTAATGCTCCAGCAATGTTTCAAAGATGTATGAAGTTAATTTTTCATTGATTTAATTGAAAAATGGATTGAAGTCTTTATGAACAATTTTTATATGTTTAAAACTTCATTTGAAATATGTCTAAATCATTTTGAAAATGTTCTTCAACGATGTGAAAAAAATAATCTCGTATTGAATTAGGAAAAAAGTCAATTTATGGTTACAAGAGGATTTTGTGCTTGGGCATAAAATTTTAGAAAATGGCATGGAAGTAGATCGTGCAAAAATTCAGGTTATATCAAACTTACCTCTGCCTACTAATGGAAGAGGAGTTAGGAGCTTTTTAGGACATTCTAAATTATACAGGCGATATATTAAAGATTTTTCAAACCTTTATGCTAACTTCTAGAAAGTGATATAAAATTTGATTTTACACAACATTGCCTTAAAGCCTTTAAAGCTTTAAGAGAAAAATTGATCGCTGCTCCTATAATTGTTTCTCCTGATTGGGAGAAACCTTTTAAATTAATGTGTGATGCTAGTGATTATGCAATTCAAGTAGTATTAGGGCAAAAATATGATAATATTTTTATAGTTATATTCTATGCTAGTAAGATTCTTAATGATGCTCAAATTAACTATACCACTGAAAAAGAGTTATTAGCAATTGTGTATACTTTTGATAAGTTTAGGTCATGTCTAATTGGAACTAAATGTGTTGTGCATACCGACTATTCGGGTATTAAATATTTGATGCAGATAAAGGATGTCAAACCATGTCTAATTATATAGGTACTTATGATGCAAGAGTTTGATTTTGAAATAGTCGATAGGAAAAGGATTGATAATCAAATTGTTGATCATCTATCTCGGATATAACAAGAAGAAAAACTTGACATGGAAAAAGAAATTAATGAAACTTTTCTTAATGAACAACTTTATACTATTAAAGGATGGGAAATACCTTAGTATGCTCATATTATAAATTATATTGTTATTGGTATTTTAGTATATGAATTAACAAAATAACAGGAAAAAAATTCATTCATGATGCAAATTCTTACTTTTGAGATGGCCCCTATTTATATAAACAATGCAAAGACTTAATAATGAGAAGATGTGTGTCTTACTGTTGACACTATTTTTAGTTAAGGAGTTGCCCGTTCGAAGCTGTCGGGCATCAGAATCTAAATCTTGTCACCTGCTTCAGAAAGACAATNATCTTATATATATATATATATATTTATACGGTATATACACAATGGTGGCGGCTGGCTCCTCTGGTGCTCTGCTAGGGTTTCGGCAAAATGGTTCTTCTAGATGTTGCTAATGGTCTAATCTCAGTTTCTATCTCAATATTTACTGGATTTTTCTTCTTCAATCTCTGGTTTCTTCAAGTTATACTTTTCTCTAGCTCTTCCTCTCTTCCCGGGCATCTGCTATTCAAATTATTATTGTTCCATTGCTTAGCTTCACAGTTGTTGTTTGGTTTTAATTTTTGAATCTTGGGGTTTGTCTTTGCTGGTTCTTTTACTTACTCTACTATCTAAACAGTTTCTCTTTTACTCTAAATTGTTTGTGTCACATGTACTTTTAGCTCTCTAGCAAATCCTGTTTTATGGTGAATTTTCAGTGATGATTGATCTAAATGCCATTGACCTTGCAACTAATATTCAATGGGCTAAGGCCACATTTGCTGACATTGTTGGGAAAGGTTTTGATAATGTCCAAAACCCAGATGACCTAGTCTTCACTCAAGAGTACCATGAGGGAAATGACCCTATTTTCAAACATATTTGTAAGAAAAGTGGGAAGATGGCTATCTTTTTTTATTGAGGAGGACATAAATGGTCTTACAGAAAGCTATAAATTCTCATTAATTGGAAAATTTTAACTTGGTCATCCTAGAATGGAATTTGTGAGAAGATTCTTTGATGGACTAAAATTCGAAGGAGCTTGGAAAGTGGGACTCCTTCATGGGAGTCACATACTGATCAACCTAACAAGGGAAGAAGACTATGCCAGAATATTCTCAAAACTGTCCATATTGATTGAAGGTATCTCAATGAAGTTATTAAAGTGGACACCTGATTTTGACCCTTGTAAAGAATTGCCAATAGTCCCCATTTGGTTTAAGTTACCATGGCTTAAGCTCCACTTCTTCAACCATAAATTCTTTTTCAACATTGGCAAAGCTTTGGGAAGACCATTGAAGTTGGAGGCTCCCACCTTTAATTTATCAAGGCCATTTGTTGCTAGAATCTTGATTGGAAGAGATATTGCATTACCTGCTGTGGAGGAAATTTGGTTGGGTAGTGAGTACAATGTATTCTGGCAGAAAATCATAGCTGAACAAAGGCCATATTACTGCCACCACTGCAAAATGTTTGGCCATACCAATGAGAAATGCTTTAAGCTTCATCCTAATCATAGAATAAGGTTATTCATGTCTAATTCTAAGGAAAAAGAGGCCCATTGAATTGAGATACTAGCTGATGATAGAACTATAGTCCATGATTCTAAATTTGCTGAGGCAAGCACTCAGGTGGCTCCTTTACAAGAGTTGGCTGAGTTATCTCATAATATTGTTAAAAGTGTTGTTATCCCTAATAATTCTATGCAAACTATTCCACTTCCTCAGGTTGAGCAACTTCCCTCTACCCCAACATTACCTCAAGTTGAACAAGTTCAGTGTACTACAGTTCAAACACCTCATGTTGAAATTAGGGATACTGTTATTGATAACCCTTTGGAAGATCCTTTGCTCTTGCACATGGCAAAGGATTTAGAAAAGGGTTGGAAAATTCAGAAATCAAAAAAGACAAAAATTCTCTAGGAATTAAGGAATCTCCTCCCTTCCTCTTCTTCTTTGGAGGAAGACCTCACCCTCCGCACTAGCACAGTTAGGACTAGGAGGAGGGGAAAGTCCACCTCAATTGCATGATGGATTTAATCTGTTGGAATGTTAGGGGATTAGCGACATCCTAGATCCCTCAATAAAATACTGACACTTAATAGGATGTATAAGCCTTGGATCATTGTTATTCTTGAACCCATGATATCTAAACATATCAATAAAATAGTGAGAAAATTCTCTGGATTTCAACTACTTGTTAACACTAACAGTAAAATTTGGTTGTTCTGCAGGAAGGAAATTTCGTACACTATCATCAAAGACAGGGACAAATTTATACAATTAATGCTTAATTTAAATAATTATAATGGCTTTGCCACTTTTATTTATGTGGCTGCTCTTCCACTGCTAGATAGGAACTATGACAACAGTTGCATGACTTCAGAAATTCTATAAGGGATTTCTTGTTTATAGGGGGTGAATTCAACTATCTCTCTTCACCCAATTAGAAGAAGGGTGGGAGATCTCTTGATATCAATCTTATGAATTTCTTCAATGATAATATCCAGTTTTCAGGGCTATATGATTTGGAATTTGCTGGACCTAAGTACACATGGAGAAGTGGGAGGATATGGGAGAGGCTGGATAGAATATTAGTAAATGACATTTGGTTTAGAGAGTTTCTCCATACATCTGTTCAACATCTTTCTATGAGTGGGTTTAAATATATCTGCTAAAACTACTTAAAGTAAATCCAACTTCAGATATCTGAATATGTGGTCCATGCATTGTGATTTTTTAACTCAAGTCTCCCTAGCTTGGGCTGATGTACACCATTGGAATCCTTGTATCAAACTCTGGCTATAACATAAAGAAGTCAGTGAGCATCTCATTAAGTGGAACTGGGAAGTGGTGAGGAACATTGATAACAAGGTTCTGAAGGCTGAAAAGAGGGTAGTGTATATTGAACATCTCTTGGTCAATGGATCTAGGACTGAAACACATCTATATTCTACTAATGAACAATTTCTAAAGCCATCTCTATGCAAGAGGAGTTATATGCACAAAAGGCTAATAGGATTAAATTTTGTGATGGTAATAGGAACTCTAAATATTATTATGCTTGCATCAACTATAAGAGGAAATGCAATACTATTCATAAAATCAATACCCAGGATGGACAACTGATTACATCTACTAATGGTATAGCTTTGAATGTTGTTCAATATTTTCAAGAAATTTTCAAGCAACCTCCTGTCCCCAAGCCTTCCATTCAATGCACTCTTTTTTATAAGGAAAGGGAGTTCACTCAAAGCCTTTCACTCACTAATGTTACTGATGAAAAGGAAATCTGGGACGCACTTAGTTCTATTGATAGTTCTAAGGTTGCTGGACCTGATGGGTTAACAACTGATTTTTAAAAAAGGCTTGGTTGATTGTGAAAGGAGATGTTATTGCAACAGTCCAAAGCTTTTTCTAGGGTGCTGATCTCCAAAAATTTTTCTCCTCCTCTACTATTACTTTGGTTCCCAAAGGAAAAGCTTCTCATAAATAGGATAATTTCAGACCTATAAGCGTTACTTCTGTTATTTCAAAGATTAGCAGCAAGGTTTTGGTCCATAGATTATAACTTCACTTGAATCAAATTATCTACAGGAATCAGACAGTTTTATCAAGGGTAGAAGCATAGTGGATAATGTCCTTTTGGCTCAAGAGTTGGTATTGGATCTGGACAGAACCACTAGAGGAGGTAATATTATTCTCAAATTGGATATCAGCAAAGCATATGACATAATCAGTTGAAACTTTATTGAACAAGTTCCCTTTGCCAAGGGTTTTTCTCCTTCTTTTGTTTCTCTAATCATTAGATGGTTGGCAAACAATTTTCATTCAGTCTTTGTTAATGGAAATTCACATGGCTTCTTTAGTGCATCCAGAGGTATCAAACAAGGTGATCCACTCTCTCATACCATCTTTATTTTGGTATTTGACTACTTATCCAGAGTTTTGAATGAGATGGCTATCAAGAAACCTCACTCCCTTTATAGTTATAGATCTTCCATTGTAATCAATCATTTGGCTTTCGCTGATGATATTATTATCTTTTCCAAAGCCTCCAAACCTGCTGTTAGAGCCTTTATGCAGTGCTTGAAGACTTTCCAGGATATTTCTGGAATGAAATTGAATGCCCAGAAGTGCACTTCTGTGTTTAGCAAACATTGCAAGAGTAAGTTTAACAATTGGGTCTTAGACTTAACTGGCTTTACAAACAGCTACCTTCCTGTGATATATCTAGGAGTGTTTCTGATCAAGGGGAGAACTGAAAAATTTTAGTTTGATCATATCCTTGATAAGATTCAATGCAAACTGCAGGCTTGGGAGAATACTTATTTATCCAATGAGGGTAGGATAACCCATGTTAGTTAATGATCTATGGGAGAATGACAATTGGAATATGAATCCTATCCTTCCCTTTTGCAACCCCTCTCATCTCTCTAACATACAAAAAATCTCTTTTGTCCAAGGGTAAAAAGATAGAATTGTGACTAAAAAGAACCTTTCTCAACCTACCCCTCTCCAACAGGTGTTGGATTGGGGTCATATGATTTGGAATAAGTTTATTACTCCTTCCATGTCTTTCTTCATTTGAAGACTCTTCTCTAAGCTGATCCCCACTGATGATATATTGAAATTGAAGGGTATTAGAGGTCCCTCTAGATGTACTTTTTGTCTGTCAGAGGAGATGACCCTTGCTCACCTTTTCTTTGCATGTCCTTGGGTACAACAAGTTTGGAATTTTATTCTAGCAAAGCTTACTGTTCCTGCCATAAATCTTTCATGGGATGTTTTCTATAATTGCTGGTCTGATTGGAGAGGTGCTAAACTTCAAGATATCCTTAATATTGTGGCTTGGTTTGTTTGGATAGCTAGAAATCAATTGAAGTATGAAGCTACTCCCTTAGATGCCATGAAAGTGGGTCTGAATTGCATCACTTATCTTCAAAAACCAAATAAATTTAGAAAGTTTAGAGCTGTATTGAAGCTGACCCCCTCTTACAAACTTCTTATTATTAAAGTTTTTAAGATTTACTGGTCTCTCGCTCAGAATGATTGAATTAAGGTCAACACTGATGGTAGTTATACTCCACAACAGGTATTGGTGGTGTCTTCAAGAATCAAAAGGGGAAGTGCATTTTATATTTCCAGTCTCCTATTTTGGCTGTGGATCCTCTTGAGGCTGAATGTCAAGTTATTTTTTGGGCTCTCTATTTTTCTAAAGCATGCAGTTTTAACCAACTGTGGGTTGAATCTGATTCCTTACTTCTTATCAGCATCTTCAAGGGTTCTTCTGACATCCCTTGGAACTTAATTTGTTGAATTGCTTGGATTCATCTCCTACTGAAGAATTGCTCCACAGTTTTCACTCACATACATAGAGACGATAATAGACCATCTAATTGGTTGGCTAGAAGGGGTCTCCCAATAAAAGTCTCATTGGTTAGCAAGAGGATTCCTCCTCCACTGGCCTTCCTATTGTCCAGTGACCTTCTTTCTATCCCTTACATTAGACAGTCTTCTCTTTTGATTGTCGTTCCTTTTGAGAGGTTGCCTTCTTTTTATAGGCCCTCTTCACTTGTTTTGTAACTGTTTTTTTTAATGGAATGGAGCAATGCTCCTTATACAATATATATATATATATATATAAGTTTAGAAAAATATGAAAGCGAACAGACCCCATATTTTTCATAGTTTAAGTGAAGGAGCACTACATCTCAAACCCTGTATCTGTCTCGAAAGACAAACACAAAACTTGAGGGTGAGGCTCGATCAAATAAATTAAGAAATATATGACATCCATTTGGTTTGCGAAACTATTTTATTTGCCGACAAGTTCCCATATTTAATTCAAAGAAGTAAATAGAGTTTATATTAAGCTGGGTTCGAAAAAGCTTCCTATAAGGGCAAACCCCTATAGTTAATTACATCATAGATAATCAACGTCACCTAAGAAAACTATTGTTAAAAATCAGGAAATATTATCTTCAAAGAGGTCAAAAGGATAGGAATTTTCAACAAAATCGGACAAAGAGGTGTGAAAGGAGAATGACTCAAATTTGAATCATTTATTGTTGAATCTAAAGGATGAAGAAATAGGGGATGTCATAGATCCTGAGGAGAACCTCAGTGACTTCCCAAGCTATCCTATTATTTAGCTTCAATTTAGAGAGAAGTTTTTGAATGTTTTACCTTGTCAATTTTATCAGTTAGGGCTTACATTCATGTGAAACAATCATACAAATAGCCTGGAAGATGTGAGGACTTAGGTTGCGACGAACGACAATCTCAGAATCCTAAGACGACTTAGGGATTATATTGTACAACAGAGCTATACAAAGGCCTAAGGAAAAGTTGAGGATTTATGTTGCATAAGAAAACAACCTCGAAATCCTATGGCTTGGTTGTTTAATTCTAATGAAAGATTTGATGTTGTAGATCCTCTTGTTGTTGAAGATTTTTGTGCTGCCCACAATGTTAGCTCCAAGTTCCTCGTCGTGAAAAGTTTAAGTTTTTTAGTGTCAATTAACGATGTCAAATCAGATGTCTCTATGGTTATGGTTATTTAAATATTATGGGGCATGTTAAAGTTGATTAGAGTGACACCGATTAGGATTTTACGGTTCCCTCATTTTGGTATCACAATTTTCTATCAAATTCACTTAGTTCAAATGAATTTACTAAACTCAACTCAATGAGTTTCATACTTTCATTTAGACTGTGGGAAGCCTCGTTAGCAACTATAGGTTACCTCCTCCGAGAGATTCCCAATCATCTGATAGAAACTTCCTAATTTAATGGAAATTGTTTTTTTTTTATGTTTGTGATTAAATTTGGAGTTGTTTTATAATTTAAATGTTGTGGCGGTGAATTTTATCTTGGTTGATTTTAGTTTGAGTTTTGATTTTACGGCTACCCTAGCAGTTTTGGTTTTCATGCAAGGTGACATCGTTTTTTAACATGCAAGTTTTGTAAGTATAAAAATGTAGTTTGAAAAGTACAAGAAAAGGCGGTACTATAAACTGTAAAATTGTACTTGGCGAGTCTTCTTGTTCCACCACGTGATGGTCAGTATTCACAAGGCATGTATATAATATTGCAAGGAATTTAAATTGCATGAGTAGAAGAAGGTTTAGCTACCAAACCCCAGGCTATGATTCTATTGAGTCCTGGAAGATCCTATTGGATAATTTTTAAAGAAATTATGACAAGTTTAATTTGTCCTTCAATATATCCAAAAGATTTCCAAGTGCTTCGGGTATGACTGTGAACAATTTTGGAGATCTTTTGAATTATCTTGAGTTCATTTCTAAACTTATCATACTGTTCCGTTAACCATCCGAGTTTAAAGTGTGGCTACCCCATTACTCAGTGAAACTTAACAATTTAATTATCATAAAGATAGGATCCCCAATTAGTCAGTTATTATTTCATTTAAAAGTTATGTGAGTCGGTGCCCCTAAGGCAAGTTTAGGTCATTTAAACATTAGGTGCCCACAATTAAGGCCATGCTTGTAGTGTTTGAATATGTTAATCACCAATTATGTTATCTTTTAAATCAAGTCAATTAAGTTTAAATATCGAGCCTATGCACTCCTAAGCCTTTAACAATCATGATAGGTAAAAAGGTGATTATTAGAATTTTGATTTCAGTGACATATATTCTTATCAAATTGTCAAACCATCCTCAAATTTGGGCTTAAGAAAAGTGAATTTCCATCTTTTCAACTTAAGCCCATCACTTAAGAATTTTCTAATACTAGTTGATTTCCAATTCATGAAGATTATAAGTATTATGGTTTTGTTGATGTTGTGCAAGTATTTATCTAACACGACGCCAACTTGTCATATGGCGGCTCCAAACTCACATGCGGTGCTCCGCCATTTGACGCTGCCATCCATGTGGTCACCTCGTCAGCCCGCGATTCACACATCATTTCATTGTTTGGCTTCATCGGGACTGTCCAATGAATAAACACACAATCAGATGACTTCCGTTCATTGTCTCCAAGTGACTTAACCCGTAAGTCGTTCACACTAAAACCTTCAGATCTTTTCTTATATTCAATCAAATTGCATGGGGTTTGTTCCTAAAACTTTATCTACTCAAGGTAAACACATCTATATGGTTAATCATGTCTGAAATCAAGCCATTATAAATGAAGAATCAAAATAAGCTTGTGAAAAGGTTGGAGCTCAATACCTTTATCTAAGAGGAGAGGACTCAATTAGATTGTTGTGGTAGCTTTGATTGGACCCAACGAGCCTCTGAATGAAGTCTCAAGCCTTGGTGAATTGTCTCGGTATAAATTCAATCAAGCTTGAGTTCAGGTGTTGGTCTACATCTAGGTTAGAGGCTGTTTAAGAGGGGGTTTGATGGGGAATCAACCCCTCTTGCTTTAGAGATGGTGTGTGCACAATTAATTCAAGTTTGGTGGACTATGGAGAGATTTCCTAGTTTGAGCTAAAAGTTTGAGCTCAAAATTGGGCTTCCACAGTGGGGATCAGTAGGGGAAAGTTGTGGCAATGAGCATAGGAGTTCTTAGAGAGTGTCTAAGAACAATTAGATAGAGCTTCCTCAAGGATTTTGGCACACTCTTCTCTTTGGACATGGAAGGTCTGATTAGATAGAGGAGCTTAGAGGGAAGCTCAGGGCCAATTAATGGGTGTAAAATTATGCTTAGGTGGAGGGATGAGTAGCTCTAAAGAGCCATTGGGATGAGCTGACCTATTGGGTTGAAATTAGATTTGAATTTGAGTTTGGGGGTCTCAGTTTTGGCATTTTTCAGTCACTAGGCCGGTCGACAGAGCCATGGGTGGAGGCAAAAAGGTCAGGTGAGCCAGAGGGAGGCTTAAATATTATTTACTCCAAATGGTAAGTGATGATGGAAGAGATTTTTGGTTAAGGGCCAAAAATGGGCTAAGATCCCTTAATTTAGGGACCCATTAGTCCATTGCTTATTTGGATGGTTTGAGAGGGTTTAGACTGGTCAATAAGGTGTGCTTAGTGGATGTGGGGTCATTAGTTTAGTTTCTCAGACATGGTTAAGTCAATTTTTTGTGCATTATTTCAACTTGGGTCCAAATGGCTAAAAGTTGGGTTTGAGTTAGGCTATCCATGATTTTGAGCCCAATTGAATGATCAACATTGTGTATATGATTGTAATGAAGATTTTTGGTGAAGGATTGAAGCAATTTTAAGGACAATTGAAAGTTCAATTTGAAGGATTTTGGGATTTTAGTCAATTTGGGCATGTTGGATTAGACTTGGGTCTAGATTGGGCTAATTTTGGGCTAAGTCCAAATTGATGGTTAGAAATAGTCCATGGGAATGTTACGAAGAGTTTTCAACATAATTGGGTGTCAATTTTGGGGTTAGGGCATTCAATTTGGTGGAATTTGGGGATAACCAATTTTGGCATTTTTGGACTTAGGTTAAAATTAAGTGGAAATGACGCTCCCCCAAGGCCAATTAAAAGTTAAATTCGATGTGTAAGATTGTTAGGAGGAATTTGGGATTCAAATTAGGGCAAATTGAGAGATTAAGTTGTGCGGTCAAAATTGGGGATTTTGATTTGGATCAAAATGGAGCTCAAAGTATAGGCCAATTAGGCTTGGATTTGATTTGGATTGGTCATATGAAAGTTGAATTTGAGTTTATAATTTAAATTGAGGGAAATTTGGTCCAAATTGATGGACATTTGGGGTGAACTTTGAGAAATTGGGCCTTTAAAGACAATTTGGTGATTTTGGTCAAATTGGTTAAATTGTGTCCAATTGGAGGGTCCAAATTGGTTTTGGAGACATTTGAGATGATTTTGGAGATTTTAGGAAAGTTTGGGGTGCCAAGTGTATTTTTGTAATTTTGGCAAATTTGGGGGTATTTTGGTAATTTTGGAGTTTTTGGGTGGATTTGGGCAATTTGGGTATTTAAAATGGTTTAAAATGATTTTTGAACAAATTTGAGTATTTTGGGGTAAATTTGAGTATTTTGGGGTGAATTTGAGGATTTTGACCAAATTTAGGGTTTTAAGGGCATTTAGGTTTGGGGGTAAAAAGGCCAAGTTGGAAACTTTGGTAGAATTGAGGTGTCAATCACCTTACATGAGCTATGAACCAATTAAATCCCCATTTGGGTCCTCTATGTACTAGTCTTAGTTAAACTCTAGGCTAAAGCTAGTGGGTATAGGAGACCATCTACATGAGTCTCCCAAAAGATCAACAAAGTCAAATATTTTGGGTTCAGGGTTGTGAGTGATTGTGGGTGATAGTAGTGCATGTGAGTGAACTAGCTCTAGAACAACACCTAGAGTCAATCCTAAGGTTAAGTGGTCCTATAGGGACTCTCCTTGAGATACCCTATATTGACCCCACCCACTAAGTGCTAGAGGTTAGGACCAATATATGGAACTTCAAGTTGAGTAAGAAAGATTTTGGAGTTTCTAATGGTGAGGGTTCCTTTTCTAGTTTTTTAGAATAGTTAATAGGAAGGTCCTATGGCTAGACCTTAGACAACTAAAGAGGGAAAACTAAATCTCAACCAAAAGTAAGGTCAACACTTACAAATAAATTGAAGAAATTATTCGGAAATTTCATGATTCTAAATTTTGAGGACATTTTGGGAATGATAGAACTGATCATAAAATTTTGCAATTTGGATTTTATTGGTCTACTCTTTTTAGAGATTTTAATATATATAAAAAAACATGTGATCAGTGTCAAAGAGTAGGTAATATTTCAAAAAGAGATGAATTGCCTCTAAATTTTAATTTGGAAATTAAAATTTTTTTAGGCATGGGGATTGGATTTTATGGGACCATTTATACCTTCATTTAGAAATATATATGTATTGATTGCGGTGGAATATGTTTCAAAATAGATTGAATCAATTGCTTTATCTCGATGTGATGCTCGAAGTGTTTCAAAATTTTTAATTAAAAATATATTTATAAGATATGAAATGCCTAGAGTAATCATTACCGATGGAGGATCTCATTTTAGAAATGTTACAAATGCAATATTTGTCGAAAAACATAATATAATTCATAAAATTACAACTGCTTATCATCCATAGAAAAGTGGTTTTGTAGAAGTATTTAATCATGAAATAAAAAAAATTTTAGAAAAGAGTGTCAATCTTAGTAAGATGGATTGGTCTGTTAGATTAGATACTACATTATGGACATACATGACAACTTATAAGACACCTATAGGTATGTCTCCTTATAGATTAATTTTTGGGAAGACTTGTCACTTTCTAGTAGAGCATAAAGCTTATTGGGCTATTAAGGAAATCAATTTTAATTTGAAAGATGCTGGTGAGAAAATATTATTACAATTGAATGAGCTTGAAGAAATTAGAAATGAATCTTATGATAATGCTAGGATTTATAAGGAAAAAATGAAAGAATGGCATGATTAGAAGATAATAAAAAGGAATTTGAACCTAGAGAGGAAGTTTTATTATACAATACAAGATTAAAATTATTTCCTTGGAAAACTAAAGTCTGGGTGGTCATTCAAGGTTGTAAGAGTCTATCCCTATGGAGTTGTTGATATTGAAGATTCTAAGACTAGAAAGATATTTAAAGTAAATGGGTACAAATTGAAACCATATGTTGATGGTCAAAGATCAATTTTTAAAGAAACTATAATGTTGGGTCACCAAGAATAAAAGATTGGGAATGTCAGGCTGAAGACATTAAACCAAACACTTTCTGGGAGGCAACCCATTCTTATCGTTGTTTACTATACTTTTTGAGTTTTTTTGGAATATTTTACTATTATTTATATTTGTGTTTTCATAAAGTTCATGTATTTGAGGAAATAACTTGAAAAACATCTTTATTTACCTAAATTTATGGAAGAATTGAGAATTTTTTATCGAAATCAAAAAATGCAAATGTATTTTGGAACTAGTGCATGATGCACTAGATTGGCACATGATGCGCTTGATTGGCATATGATGCACCGAATTGCAGAAAACTGGTGCAAGATGCGCCATAATCAGTGCATGATACACCGCGACAATGAAAATGACTTAAAATGATTCAAAAGACAGTTTTTGGCTTGTTCTTCTCTTTAAAACTCCCAAAAATTTATTCCAAAGTCAATTTTAAGGGGGAAAACGAGTGAGGTGTGATTAGATTTCAATTCCAATGGATTCCCACTCTAAAAATTCCGCTAGACTTTGGATTTTTAACCAGAGGAAGTTTGTCAGTTTTGATGCACAGAAGTTGCATGATCATGTTCTAGTGAAGAAGAGGCTAATAAAAAAAAAAGGGTTTGTGAATCAAGGATTCAATACAAAAAATACTTGAGTTGAAGAGATTATTGCGCAAAAATGTTGGGAGGTGCTTTGTTACACAACTGTCGCCGTAGTCATCCCTGTGGTGAAAGATTTTTACATGAAATCAACTAAGGAATTGTCTATGTGCGAGGCAGGTTTTTGCAATTTAATCCTTCAAGAATAAATGAGAAATTTATGATTGAAAATGTGTCTATCTACCACAATGCAAATTTTATCCCTATGAGAGATAATATGAATCAACTTTATCGGTACCTTGCACATGAAGATTCAAAATGGGAGGCCAGAGATGATGGGAATGTAAGTTTTTCATCATCATTGTTAAATCCTATTTCTAAGGCATGACACTTCTTTATTGCATCAAAATTATTGCCTACTATGAAAATTTGTAAGGTAACTAAGGAAAGTGCTATTTTAAATTAATGTATTCAAACCGAAAAGTTTATTGATATTGGAGCAATCATTGTGAAATTGGTTTTGTGTTTCATTGTGAATGGGTCTGCAACCCATCGTTGGCATCCATCCACTATTTTCCTACTATACAATCAATTGGAAGTACCTTATCAGAGTTGGGAAAAGTGCTTATTCCTTGTAAGTTGATGGGTCCAAAAGTCTACTGCAACTGTATTAGAATGGGAGATGAAAATGATATGAATTTACTGATGGATCAAGGATCCCAAAATTCATCACTTATTCATCCTTACTTCAGTTCTAATGCACTTTTAAAAAGGGTCAAGAAGTTAGAAAAGAGGTACAAAATCTTATGCATGCAATGGGAAATATTTCTGAAATGTTGGATCACTTGGATTGGAGGCTTAAAGAACATTTTGAGCATACTGGCCGTATTGAAGATGGCTTGGTACGTATCTTCAAGAAACATGCTTGGATTGGAGATGATTCAATCAATGAGTTTCCTTATCGACCCTTCTACAACCTGTGTGTGCTCTACCAATCTATGGGAGATATCCAGGAGGACGAGAGTAAAGAAGATGTATGAACTTAATTTATGCACGGAACGTTTTATTTAGTACCACTTGCTTTAGTTGTTTAATGTGTTGGACTGCATTTACTTTTGTTGTTGAACTATATTGATGTTTATGTTTGGAATTTTGTTGTTAGATTTCAGAGTTAGGATGTTTTGGTTTGCTTTAAACCCTGAAATAGATGTTTATTGGCTTGATAAATGTTAGTTTCTAATAGCGCATGTTTTTAAAAAATGTATGTTAAAGTAATGTTTAATTATGCTTATAAGGAGTGGTACGGAGCAAATTTTTACAGAAAATGAAATCTGAAAAAATTAAGGTGTTAGGGCGTGATGCACCAATTTATAGAGAGTTGGTGCATGATGCACCAGATTTGGTGCATGATTCGCAAAATTTCTATAATTTCCAGATTGCCTAAGAAATCGCAAAATCACATAGTTAAATTCCATTTTTACTGCTTAGGTTGTCTCCTACCTCTAAACCTTGACCTAGGGCTTCACATTGGGCACGATAATGAAGATTTCAGAGGTTAAAAATCATAGATTTCATCTTCTCTTGATAAGGGCCTCACTTTAGTTTAGAAATTTTTTATTTTCACTATGGATTTTTCCTAAATTATGGAAATCTAAAAATTGGGATTTTTTATGAAGAAGCTTGAAGAAAACTTGTGGTAAAAGGTTTCTTACCAAATAATCTTACTTGTGAAGTTACATTTTTGATTTATTAATTTATTTGGATTTTGGTAGAATTTCAAATGGCTCCACGAGTAAAGAGAGGAAGGACATATGAAATTTTTGCAAGAAGATTTGTTAATTCAAAGGCCCAACAAAGTTATATCACTCAAATCAGATCGAGAAGATTGATCCAAGAACAGGCATTTGCTAATGTAGGTGGAGAGATCGAGAGGTTGATTCTCGCCATAAATTGGGAACGATTTTGCTACTTCACTGCAGTAGCAACTGTGTCAATTATTTGGGAGTTTTATGCTAACTTGATATTCAGTGATGATGATACATTCTCGTAAGAGGTAAGCAAGTTGAATTTACTGCCGAAAGGATCAATACTTTTTATGGGCTACGGAATGTATATCATGATGAACATGCTGCATTCGTGATGATTGATTCATCACTGGATGAAGTGATTGCCTTCCTAACTGATGGAAAAGGAGAATGGAGAATTAAAAATAATAAGATAGTTAACTTCTTTGCTTCCGTGTTAACCAGCCAGTCAAAGGTATTGCCTTCTTAATTTCTGCTAGATTACTCCCAAAAAATCTTCTTGCCAATGTAATGAAAGTTAAAGCTGTATTAAACTATTGCATTAAGAGCATGAAAGCAATAAATGTTGCTGCTCTAATAGTTCATCATGCATGGAGCATAGCTAAGAGCTCTACAGCTACTGGTTTGGGCTACCCTGCCGTGATTTTCATTCTTTATGAACAATCAGGAGTAGAATCCAATAGAATTGAAGAAAAATTACAAGCACAAAATCCTATTTGGAATCATATGATTTAGAGATTTGAATCATTTATTGAATCTAGGGGTGGAAGAAGCGATAACCCCTCTACATCAGCTGCAGAGAATCTACTTCTCACCCTGAATCATTAGAAATTATTATGGACCAACTTATGATTAAAAAATTGGATAAAATGAATATTTAAAATTAGATTGGAGAGATTTGAGCAAGAAATTCTTATAATGATGAGTATCTATAAATGAAAGTTCAACATGATATTACTTTTGAGGATGCCCTGGTGAGGTATCTTAGGTGTGAATACAATGTGGAATTTCCTACTTGCCCCAGCATTACTCCATATGCTCCTATTCATTTTGAAAACGAAGAAAAAGAAGAAGTGGAAGAAGAAGATGATGATGAGGAAGGTGATGAAGATTGATACCTTTTGGAGTTAGTTTATTTGTTTTGTTGTTTGTTTGTTTATATGTTGTATGGATTTTAGTTGGTTGGCATTTGAAACTGTTGCAGTAAAAATTTTTTTGTGTGTTGTGGAACTAAAATTGTAATAGTAATTGTAGATTTTTACTTTTTCTGCATTTTTAGTGTTTTTCAGCTTTTGTTTCTGTTTTAAATTCTTAGCAAATTGTATAAAATATATTATGTCTCATTTAATGTTGTAAAGCCTGTATGTAATTTAAAGTTAGTGCCTGCAGTGTAGTAAAAAATCCTCTGCAGGTTAGTTTTTATTTTCATGCATTTAATATTTTCTTTCACCAACTTAATTTTGAACATAAGTTTTGGGGGAAGAATATTTCTTTTAAAAAGAAGAAAACTAAATTTTATATGTCCTTAAGTAACAATATTTTTAAAATTAATTTAAAATGACATTAGATACTAAGATTAAAATTTAAATGACTATACTTAAGTTTATGATTATTATGGTAAATTTAGGTAAAAGTATTTAATAATGAATGTCAATTCTAATGTTAAAGATATTTGGTATGATAGGATAAGACTAAGTTTTTCTATTTAAAGTAAGGAAAATTATATTTTTGAAGTATTAAGAATTTTAGAGATTCTTGTAAGAAGAAACAAATGAGACTTTATGAAAATCATAAACTAATATGAATTTATAATGTAAAGAAAGGTAAGGAGTTCTAACTTTGACAAGACTATAGTGAAGTTCAAAATTATTAAATGCTATCCAGATATAAGAATCCTCACTTAAAAAAGAAAAAGAAAAAAAATGGGATTGAAAAGACCCTAATAAAAAAAATAAAAAGAAAATAAAAGAAAATAAAAATA
Source organism: Phalaenopsis hybrid cultivar (assembly GCA_002079205.1). Lineage (NCBI taxonomy): Eukaryota > Viridiplantae > Streptophyta > Magnoliopsida > Asparagales > Orchidaceae > Phalaenopsis > Phalaenopsis hybrid cultivar. The sequence continues at coordinate 142,162 of JXCR01144233.1, read as the reverse complement.
AGTGAGGAGAAGCTTGAGGAGATGTCAAATCAAAAATTGGCTTCACTTGAGTCAACTTAAGGAAAAGCATTATTACATTTTCTATGCTTATATTGGATTATTAGTAGCATTATTAGTAAGGTTTTCCTAAGTTTTTTTTCATATGAATATTCTAAATATCCTTGACATGACAAATTGCAACTCTAGTTGAAATAATTAGAGATTCAGAGAACTTAAAATTGAATGCTAACTATTGTTTGACTTAGAATTTGAATCTAATTTATTAAAAGTTTTTCTTAAATTTTATTATTTTATTTATTAAACTAAATTATGGAAGTTATAAGTTAGTCTTTATCCTATGTTATATGCTTTTATATAATAAAAGTGTCACTTGAGGACAAGTAGCATTTAAGCTTGGAGGATTTTGATAGAACAAAATAATATGTTATTTGAATTATATATTTTAGTTTTATTTTTGGTGATATTACACTTTAAAGAATGGTATTTTCATATTTTTATTGTAGGTATATCAATTTTAGGCTTTTGGAGCAAAAGTAGCAAAAGGAATGAAATTTGGATCCAAAATAGCGAAGTTTCAAATTCTGGCGCATGATGTGCCAGATTTGGCGCCAGATGCACCAAAATGGCGCCAGATGTGCCGAAACAACACTTGATGCACCAAAGCCTAGAACAGGACAATCTTTAGAAAACTAGTGCATGATTTGTCGGATTGGCACGAGTTGTGCCATTTTGATAGAGAAAGCGCATGATGCACTAGATTTGGCTCTAGATGCACCAATGATGACTTTTTGCAGATTAAGGCAGTTCAAGATGAATTTTGAATGAATTTACAAAGGGACACTTGTTCTAAACTCCCATTGGAGTGATTTAATGCATCTAAACACTTTTGAAGGTTCTTTTATGAAGGGATATGCCTCTTGAATCAATGGACATGGCATTTGAATTCAAAAGATTTGTCTTTTCGACATAATTTAGGAGAGAATTTTGAATTCTTTTTGGAGGGAAGTCTAGGTCTTGAAGAAGAGAGGAAAAGAGGAGTTTTGAAGAGGGGGCGATTAGAGGTGTGTGGTGTGAGTTAGAGAGAGAGAGAGAAAGTCAAGGGCTTGGAGAATTTCTACCAGGATTGTAGGAGGAGAGGGAAGGTGAGAAAATTCTTCTTCATTACACTTCTAAGAGAGAATTGAGAGTGCTTGTAAAGATAGAAAGGCTTGGAGAGAACTTGTAGGAGTTTAATTAGGAAGGATTGTGAGATAAGTTGTGCCTTTTATTTCTTTTATTTTGTAAACATGTTTTATTCCATGTTTTGTCGTATCCTTCTCATAAATTCTGAGTAGTCCTCTTTATCCTTCTCCCTACTTTGAAATATGGTTATGTGAAAATTTATTTTTTTATATGGTTTTAAATGTCAATAATTTTTTATGATAAGATCTCCGATCTTCATTTACTTTTCGATCTAGTCAATTGAAATGTTAAAATGTGTTGAGAAGCATATGTTCCAAAAGGGCTATGATTTCTAAAATATAGGGAGAATCACATTTGATTTCATGAGAGAGTATTTCATCCATGGAATTGGGTGCAAATAAATAGGGAAATATACTTTGTTGGATGTAGAATTAGAGATTTTAAGGTGATAGATTAAAATCCCCAATTTTGTCTAGTTTATTGGAAACTGATGTGATATTGTTAGCACTCAGGTGATGGAGTAGTAGGAGCTATGTAGTGGCAACCAATATCTTCTGAGCCTAACCACGAAATTAGGGACCAAATGCTGGATTAGTCAATATTCGTTATGCACTCGAAAGAGGGTAAATAATAGGATTGCTCCTATTTGGCACAAAACAATTTTTATATATGTTTTCAAATGATTTTAATTTCTTAGCAAACCATATACTCATTGTAAAGGGAAATGATGCTTTCTTAAATTTGAACTTTCTGTCACAACATCTTAGATTTAATTTTCATGAATTTACTTTTGAAAGTTGAGCATTTAGTTTAGTTAACTTTATTTTTCAAATACATTTTATTTAACATTCACTTGTTACTTAATATTCATGTTTGGCACTTTACTTTTTTTATTTTTAAAATAGTACTTTACATTATAATTTTAGAAACTTATTTACAGGCATTTTGAACTTCCCTGTAGGATAAATATCTAAGACTCCATTAGAGCACTTTATTACTTGAGTGATATGTATACTTACATTATTATTAAAGAGGATTTAGCAGTTTAAAGATTATTAAAAGATAAAACTATTTTAATTGAAGTTATTTTGTTGGGATTAATTTTCATAGTTGTTATTGTATCTGTCGGGTGTATTTTGAAATATTGAAAAATATTTCCACCCGCATCACAAGCCCAAGCTTTGAACCCTTGGTTGAGTTGGATCATGGTTTTGACCAGGTGTGAAACCTAAAATTGTAATCATGGAATAAACATGCCCTAGTTCACCAAAATCAACCCAAAACCCTAGGGACTTTCTTATGGACCCTAGTAACCAATTTAAAGATGAAACTCAACTTAGGAGAAGGGTCTTCCTAAATTGATCCCTAGCCTCACCAAAGGCCCCCTAAGCCTACCATACCCTAAAAATCAATTTAATCTATATTATGGTCTTTTAATCCTAAAATTAAATGGCACCTTGGGATGGTCAAAATCAATCAAGCCTACCCAAATTTTGACCAATTTTTTTCCAATTGACCACATCCCCATCTTATTGAGCCTCACCCAACATGGTCATGACACCACACCACATAGGGGACTCAATTCCACCAGGGGGTTAACCACCATAATAAACTTAATTAATTATGTGGAATTTTATATTTAATTAGAATATACGCTAAGAGGAAACCAAACCCATTTAGGCCAAATTCAAATCTGTAAGAGAAGACCGAACCCAATGCCATGGCACATGACCCATTCCTAAGGGTCACCCATGACATAATACCTAGCTAGCATGACACATGTGTGACATACTAAGCCAAATCGGGGTAAATCTAAATCTTGATTGGTGAGCTTGGCATCATCCACCATGACTCATCCATAGGAGGTACACATGTCACCTAGCCCAAGCCCCCTTTTACCAATAATTGATGGGTCAAGCCAGATCATCTCTAATATGTATCATACACTTAAGAGGCCTCCAATCAGCTTAGAGCTTCATCCTATGCCTCCCTTATATCCATGCTCACCACTATGATAAAGCCATCAAAGAAACATGCAAAGTTTCCCTCCACAGCCCAAAATCATCTGAAATTCCTTTGAAAACACTCTAAGGAGCCACTTAAGACTTTCCAATCATAGCCAAGCTTTTCTATGGCCTCTGATGACTACTTAAGGATGGAACTTGAGAGCCTAGACACACTATCAAACTCCCTAGCCAATCTCCTAAGCCTTTGCCTCACAATAGAGAAAATGTCCCTCTTGACTTAAAAAATTGGTTGCTCGTCTCCTCAAGCCATCACGACCACTACCCAAGGCTAGTTTCTCTACACTAGCAAACCCTAGTTTCACTGCCGTAATTCAAAAAGTCTAAAAAGCTTCCCTGAGCCTCAAAATGATAACTTGAATCAATATTAGGGCATCCCTAGTTCTCCAACATATCCCAAGACCAACCCAAGCCACCATTTGGTCTAACTTTATGATAGGATCGATTTAAGTTCAAATTGAAGTAAGGAGGAGATTTGTAACATGAACGCAAAGCTTTATGTCAAGCCCAATCAAGGTTACACCTCTTGGAACAAGGTATGGACCACATTAGCCTTGGGTTTGGTATTTTGAGAAAGATATGAACACTCTATGCTCATTTAATTGTATAGATATGTTCTTCTAGGTTAGATGAAGCTATAAAAAAACTCTAAGCTAAAACAATGATTTTCACTTTTGAAAATCCTAAAAAAAAAAATTAAGCATAAAATTATAAAGTTAAAATTTATACTTAAGCCTAAAATTGTTCCCAAATTTTATTTAAAACATTAAACTAACCCTAAAGTTTTGATATTAATGGGCTAACATCATGGTTACCCTTCTAGCCAAGAAATTACCTTTTGTAATCCTTGACTAACCAAAGTTAAGCCTAAGCTTGGCTTAGTGGTAATTTGGCCTAATCCATGTGAAATCATAACTGGAAAAAATCTAATTTGTGATAAGAATGAACTGCAGTCATGCTTGACATGGATCATAATCAGCTTGGGTTTATCCTTAGATCTAACCCATACTAGAATTAAGTTAGCCCTTGGTCTTCTTATGTCTAACCTACATTGGACCTAAACTCAACCCTATGTCTAACTAAACTAACTTAGACATAGCCATTCTTTTGGATCTAACCTACATTAGAACTAAACCTAAACCCTAAATCTAACCTAATTTAGAATTAGCCATCCTTTTAGGTCTAGCCTACATTAGATATAAATTGAAACCCTGTTTAACCTAATTTAGACTTAGGTCTATTTGGAGTAGCTGCAGGTTAATGAATAATCTGTTGATAAGCTAGGCGTGGTGGCTATTAAAAAATTTATTTTTTTTTGGAAAAGCCAGACACTACAAGAAAGCTGCCGCCGCACCTAGATAGGTTGGCGTGAAAACACTGCTTTAATGTTTTCAAAACCCATAAGCTACAGTTTACCCAAACAGTCTAGGTGCATTTTTAAAATGCCACTGCACCAAATAAGCTACCGTAAATGGACCCTTAGTCATCTTTCTAGGTCTAACTTGCATTAGACCTAAAACCAGCCTTGGGTCTAACCTAAATTAGACCTAGCCTAACCTATATGTCTAACTCATCCTAGACTTAATCTAAGCCTTAGGTCTAACCAAAATTATACCCAGCCCAACCTTTTGGGTCTAAGTCACATTAGAACTAATCCATCCGCTAGATTTAACCTATGTTTGACAAAGTACATCCTTTTTGGACAAACCTACATTACACCTAAACCTAAACTCTTGGTCTAACCTAAATTAGACCTAGCTCAACCTTTTGGGTTTAAATTATAATAAACCTAACCCTTATTCTACGTTTAACATAACTTGGACCTAGTACAAAAATTTTAGGTCTAACCTACATCAGGCCTAAACCCTAACCCCTATGAGTTCAACCCACATTATACCTGATGCACCAAAAATATATGCATTTTTAGACCTATATTTTATACTTATTTTTGGTGATATTGCACTTTAAAGGAAGGTATTTTTCATGTTTTATTTCAGATTGATGATTTTTAGCACTTGGAGCAAACTTGAAGCCAAAAAGGATGGAAATTGGAGTCAAAATAGCATTTTGAAGAGAGATACTTAGCACCGATGACGCCAGCATGGATGCCGACAATGCCATTTGATAGAGAGCACAAATTTAATTTGGACCACGGGCACCGACGCCACCATCGTGGGCGCCGACAGCTCTAAAGTCGGTGCAGGGCAAAAATTTAGAAGATTCAACGAATTTGGATGCTTTTGAAGAGTTATTTGAAACACCTCTTGAAAACTGACATTATGCTCTATTTAGAGGGGAAATTGATCAGAAAAAGAAGTCAACTAGTGTGTCATTGAGTTTTTTTTAATGTTACATTGTGTGTATTGTGTAGTGTGGTGAGTCTAAGTGTGATTTCTCCTAAGAGTTGTTAGAGAGGGAGAGAAGTGAGAGATTTCTTCTTCCTTACATCTTTGAAGAGAAAATCAATAGTCTTGTAAAGAGAGAAAGAGTCCAAGAGGAGCTACAAGGGATTTGCTTTGAGAAAGAATTAAAGATAAGTAGTGTTTGTTTATTATTGTTGTAAAAAATTTCTTTTATGTATGAAATTCATATTTTGTCATATCTTTCTCAAGAGAACCGAGTAGTTTTCTTTGTCTTTCTTCCTACTCTAAGATGTGGTGAAATAAAGAGATAATTCAAATGTGCCAATTTTAAAATATAAAATAAATTGTGATGGTTTTTTTCACTCCGTTCTTAATATACTTTTTAATTTGGCCAATGGAAATGTTAACATCTGTTGTGAAACATACTATCCGGGAAATGAAGTATGAGTTTCACAACAAAGTGAGAATCACATTCGATTCCATGAAGGAGTATTTCATTCATGGAATTGGGTGCAACTAAATAGGGAAATATATATTACTGGGAAAAGAGTTGGAGATTCTAGGGTGACAGACTAAAATCCCTAATTTGGCCTTAGTGTTTAAGAACTAAAGCAAGAGTTAGCCATCAGGAGAAAGGAAGTGGGAGCTCTAGGGTGAGAGCCAGTATCCTCCCAGCCAAATCACAGATTTAGAGAATAAACCTAAGATTAGCCAACAATTCTCTATAACACTTGACTAAGGTTAGAGATTTAAATTTGCTCCTATTTGACATAAGAAAAATTAAAACCATTTATCTCTCTCATTAACCAAAAACTCATTGTAGTGGGAAAGATGCTTTCTCATATTTTATAACTTTGTCACAAAAGTATAGTTTGGTAGTTATTGCTTAGCTTTGCTTTACAGTTTCACTTATAGTTGGTATCTAGTTCTGTTAGCATCCTAACCATTTGAAATTTAGTGTAGTATATTTTCTTTATCATTGTGAATTTCCTGATTTAAATTTCCATTATGAATTGACACCTTCCTCGTGGGATTGATATTTGGGGCATAATCAAAAAGTACTGTATTACTTGATAACAATACGTATACTTGCGTAGAATACCAACATAAATTATTTCAATTTCTTATTCATAAATAATGAATTAAGTTTTTAGCATCGTTGCAAAGCGGAGTCAACTTTATTAATTTTACACATCTATTATTTTGGGATCAAGTTTTTGGCTCCGTTCCCAAGGAAGGTAACGATAAATTCAATAGATTTGGTAAATTAGGAAACTTAGCGATAAAGTAAGTAAAATACAATACAAAAAGAAAAAAAATAAAAAATTAAAAAATCTCAAAAAATAAATATTTTTTTTGAAATTTAAGAGTACTTTTAAGAATTTTTTTGCTTATTATATTTTTTATGCATCATATTGGATTTAAAGGTTTAGTATGTTATGATTCAGAATTAGAACGTATTATTAGAAAAGATCAAAAATAAAAAAAAAATTAGAAATTTGAACAAAATGGTGAATAATTTAGATAATCAAATAAATGAAAATCGACAAAAACCTTTAAAATATTATGCAAATCCTACAAGAAATGACCTTCACTTGACTATTCAAAATCCTGATGTTGTTTCTAATTCATTTGAGCTTAAACCTACTATTATACAAACGACATAAAATAATCAGTTTGGAGGAACACCTACTGAAGAGCCTAATTTACATCTTGCTAGTTTTCTTGAAGTATGTTCTACTTTTAAAGATGATGGAGTGTCTAATGATGCTGTGAGGCTTAGACTTTTTTCTTTTTCATTAAGGGATAAACCTAAAGCTTGGTTAAATTCAATAGCACCTCGATCTATCAGAACTTGGGGAGAACTCACACAACAAATTTTTAGCTAAATATTTTCCACCCTCGAAAACTACTAAGTGTAGAGACGATATTACATATTTTTGTCAGTTTGAAGGGGAATCGATATATGAAGCTTCGAAAAGATTTAAAGATCTCCTTAGGAGTACACCATGCTTTACCTATATTAGTTAATAATTCAAACTTTTTACAATGGATTAGTAGGATCACTTAGATCTATTATAGATATTGTTGTAGGTGGATCATTAATGTCAAAACCTTTTGATGAAGCATATTCTTTAATAAAGGAGATGGCTACTAATAATTTTCAATGGCTCTCTGAATGGGTAAATCAAAAGAGAGTAGCTATTATTCATGATTATGATGCAATATCTACTTTGGTGTCTCAAATTTTCATTATATCAAAGAAGATTAATCAAACTGGAGTGAACGATTCTCAAATACCACTAGTATTAGAGAAAAATTCACTATGACATATAATTGATACTCAATCAACTTATGAAATTATGAATGTTATAAATAATAGAAACAATAATCCTTATTCTAATTATTATAATCCTGGATGGAAAAAACACCCTAATCTTAGTTTGAATAATTATAACAATTTGGTGAACACCTCAGGAAATTCAAATGACCAAGGGAATCCTAACTATGGACCTTATTATCCTTCAGGATTTACCAATAACTGATAAGTTAAAAAGAAGAAGTTGACTATGGAAGAAGTGATGTTGAACATGGAAAATGAAATACAAAATCAACGAGCTTTAATTAGGAATATTGAAAATCAATTAGGACATATTGCTACTGCACTTAGTAACAAACCTTCGGGAATTCTTCCTAGCACTGTTGAAGTTAATCCAAAAGGACATATTAAGGAGCAAATTAAAGCTATTCAATTACGAAGTGGAGAGTAGAATCCTAAGAGAAACTAAAGTTGAGAAGGAGAAGGTGGAAATTGAAAACGATGATGATGAAAATAAACCAATAAAATTTTCTATTGAAAAACAACCACCTCCATTTCCTCAACAATTGAAGCAGAAGAATAAAGATAAATAATTTATAAAATTTTTGGAAATCCTTAAAAAGTTAACGATAAATATTCCTTTCATTGAGGTTTTGGAACAAACATCAAGTTATGTGAAATTTATAAAGGATATACTAAACAAGAAGAGGAAAGTTACAAATCACAAGAACATTGCACTCAGTGAAGAGTATAGCGCAATTATTCTGAAAAAGCTTCCTGAAAAGAAAACATTCTGGTAGTTTTACTATATCTTTTGCTATTGATGAGAAATTTTTTGGAAAAGCCTTGCGTGATTTAGGCTCTAGTATTAAATTTATTCCTCTATCAATTTTTAAACGTTTAGATTTAGGAGAGGTTTCCCCTACTACTGTAACTCCTTAAATTGTTGATCAATCAATAACTTATCCTAAAGGAGTTGTAGAAGATGTATTAGTAAATGTTGTTAAATTTATTTTTTTGTACACTATTGTATTAGATATAAAGAAAGATAGAGATTCCTATTATTTTGTGGAGACCATTCCTGACAACAGGGAGAGCTGTCATAGATGTTCAAAAAGGAGAATTAATATTAAGAGTCAATGATCAAGAAGTATCATTTAAGATAACAAATGCTATGAAATATCGTACGATAGAAAAAGATAATGAATGTTTTAGAATGGAAGTTAGTGATTATCTGATTAATCAGAGATTTAAGGGAATGTTTAAAAAAAAATTAAGGCAAGAAGAGAATTATGAGATTGAAAATAAAAAAAAACTAGAATTTAGACTACGTTCAGGACAAATTTAAAATTTTGGAACTTTCAAAAAATGATAATAAAAATCTTATTCCTTCAAGTATTAAATCACCTGAACTTGAACTGAAAGTATTACCTGCACATTTAAATATGTGTTTTTAGGAGATTCATCTACATTGTCTGTCATTATACCTTCTGATTTAACTAAATTTCAGGAGCCAAAATTAGCGGAAACATTGAAAATATAGAAGAAGGCCTTTGGATGGACTTTAACAGATATTAAAGGAATCAGTCCTTCAATCTATATCCATAGAATTGTATCATAAAGCCGATCCTCATAGGAGATTAAACCCGATAATGAAAAAAGTTGTTCAAAAAGAAATTTTAAAATGGTTAGATGCTAGAATTATATATCTTATTTCAGACAGTGCTTGGGTAAGTTCAATTTATTGTGTTCCAAAGAAAGGAGGAATGAAAGTTGAAGTAATTGAGAAAATTAATTAATTCCAATAAGACAAGTTACTGGTTGGTGGATTTGTATAGATAATAGAAAATTTATTCTGGCAACCACGAAAGATCATTTTCCTTTACCACTTCTAGGCCAAACGATGGATAGATTAGATGGGCAAAAATATTACTGCTTTCTAGATGGATATACTTGGTATTATCAAATTCTGATTGCTCCTGATGATCAAGAAAAAACAACATTTACAAGACCTTATGAAATATTTGCTTTTCGTAGAATGTCTTTTGGAATATGTAACGCACCTGCAACATTTCAAAGATGCATGCTGTCAATTTTTTGTAATTTAATTGAACATGGAATGGAAGTATTTATGGAAGATTTTTTTGTATTCAAAACTTCATTTGAATTATGCTTAAATAATTTAGAAAAAGTTTTGGAACTATGTGAAAAAATGAACTTAGTACTAAATTGGGAAAAATGTCAATTTATGATTGGAGGAGGAATTGTACTAAGACATAAAATTTATAAAAATGGCATGGATGTAGATCCAGAAATAATTCAAGTTATTGCAACATTACCGCCTCCTACTACGGTTAGACAGGTAGGAAGTTTTTTAGGATATGTTGGTTTCTACAGTCATTATATAAGAACTTTTTTCAAAAATTACTAAACCATTATGCCAACTTTTAGAAAAGGATATGAAATTTAATTTTACTGAGGAATGCATAAAAGCATTTGAATTACTGAAAGAAAAATTAATCACTGCTCCTTCTATTGTTCCACTTGATTGGGAGAAAAAATTTAAAATAAAGTGTGATGCTAGTTTTCATGCTATTAGAGATATTTTAGGGCAAATATATGACAAAGTTTTTAAAGTAATATATTATGCTAGTAAAACTCTAAATAATGTTCAAATTATTTACACCACTACTAAAAATGAGTTGTTAGCTGTTGTCTATGTCTTTGATAAGTTTAGGCCTTACTTAATTGGAGCTAAATGAACAGTGCATACAGAACATTCTACTCTAAAAAAATTGATGCAAAAGAAGGAAGCTAAATCGAGATTAATTAGATGGATACTTCTGCTGTAAGAGTTCAATTTTATGGTAGTAGATAGAAAGGGAGTTGATAATTAAATAGTTGATCATTTGTCTAGACTACAACAAGAAATATTAAATAATTTTGTAAATGAAATTTTATAAACTTTGCCTGATGAACAATTGTATAGTATTGATATAAATAATATATCATGGTATGCTGATATAGTAAATTATATTATAAGTGATATTCTACCATGAGATGTAAAGAATCAATAATTAAAGAAATTTACTCTTGATGTAAGATTCTATTTTTGGAATGACCTAAATTTATATAAAGAGTGGAAGTGATATTCTACCACTAGATGTAAAGAATCAATAATTAAAGAAATGTATTCATGATGTAAGATTCTATTTTTGGGATGACCCAAATTTATATAAAGAGTGTAAATATTTAATCATTAGAAGATGTGTGTCTTATAAAGAAACTGAACCAATAATTGAACGATGTCATGATTATAATTTAGAGGAAAGTTTAGAATTAATAAAACTGTACAAAAAAATTTGCAACTGGATTTTATTGTCCTACTCTTTTTAGAGATATTAATGAATATATTAAAACATGTGATCGATTTCTGCGAGTAAAAAACATTTCTAGAAGAAATGAAATGCCTCTGAATTACATATTAGAAATTGAAATTTTTTGTGTGGGGATTAGATATTATGGGACCATTCATGATTTTATTTAAAAATTTATATATATTGTTTGTTGTTGATTATAAGTCCAAATGGATTGAAGCTATTATTGTACCTAAATGTGATGTTTGAAGTGTTTCAAAATTTTTAAATAAAGACATTTTAATAGATATGAAATGTCGAGAGTTATTATTACTGATGGAGGATCCCATTTTAGGAATAAGAGAATCGAGAAATTAATTAGAAAATATAATATTATGCATAGATTCTCTATTACTTAGCATCCCAAAATGAACGGTCTCGCAGAGATATCAAGTCATGAATTAAAGTAAATTTTAGAAAAAGTTGTAAATCCTGATAAATTACATTGGTCTGTTAGATTAGATACTGCATTATGGGCATGTAGAACTGCTTACAAGACTGCTATTGGAATGTCCCCATATGGACTTATTTTTGGTAAAACAGGCCACTTACCAGTACAGGTGGAACATAAAGCATTATAAGCTATTAAGGAATTCAAGTTTAATCTAAAGGATGTCCGTGAGAAAAGATTATTGCAACTCAATGAACCTGGATAGATTAGAAATGATGCATATGATAATGCAAAAATCTATAAAAAGAAAATGAAAATATTGCATGATCAGAGGATTATAAGAAATAAATTTGAACATGGATAAGAAGTTCTATTATATAATACTAGATTGAGATTATTTCAAGGAAAACAGAAGTATAGATGGTTAGAACCTTTCAATGCGATCAAAGTTTATCATTGTGGAACTGTTGTTTTTAAAGTCCTAAAATTGGAAAGATATTTAAAGTTAATGGACATCGATTGAAACATTATTATGAAGGGCACATGCCATAATTTAAAGGAATCTTGATGTTGAGTCATCCTGAATAAACATTGTTGCATTGTGCTAACGATGTTAAACCAAGCAATTTGTAGGAGGCAACCCATATATTTATATACATATGTATATATACACATATATGTATATATATACATATGTATATATATACATATATGTATATATATACATATGTATATCTATATATATATATATATATATGTATATGTATACATATATATATACATATATATGTATACATATATATATATATATATA
>JXCR01144233.1:92872-123548 GCA_002079205.1 Phalaenopsis hybrid cultivar | reverse complement strand
GACCCATGAATGAGGTAGGATAAAAATTTCAAAGTCATTTGAATTGAATTTGACAAATTATGAAGTGTTAGAGCCTTAGGGGCAAATGTGTAAGTTTGGAAATCTTGCCTTAATTAACATTTGGGCTTAATTCAAGGAGGGGAATGGGTAACCTCTAATATTAATCAATTCACTTGATGTTTGAAACACAAAGGGGTTAATTGGTAGAAACCAATTGCACTTTCTTAATTAAGTTTAAAAAATTTCTAAATTGTTAAAAGTTGGAAGATTATTAAAATTAAATGATCCTAGACTTAGGGGTATGACTTTTGAAGTCAATAATTAATCAATTTAATACCCCTATGTTGACATTCAATTAAAATTCAAATCATGAATCATGACCACTTAAAACTTAACCTTTTCAAAACTAATTAAGACACTGACCTAGGTCTTAAGGGCTTAGTGGTGACTTAGGCTAAATCAAAATTGACTAAAAGAGGATTAGAGAAATAAACATAATTAAATCAAACGTCCTTGAAACACCACTAAGCCCAATTAGGTTTGAAATTTGTCTAAGTATTCAAATTACACTAACATGCCCCTTCATGGGTTTTCACCCACATAATTTTCAAAATTGAATGATAAGTGATAATTACCCTATTCTTAGGGATAATTGGGACACCAGTGTTCCCTGAGCATTAAGGATATTTACAGGATGAACCATTAAGCAACATAATGAGTTTAAACGGATTTGAGGCTTTTCACTAAGTGGTAAGAGAGAGGCATGGACCTGCTTCCCTCTCCTAACTTGTTGGATACCTCGGAGGCCTATAAAACTTAATGTTTCTCACTTAATGGAATCATCCTTAANTCCCTTGATCTTTTGGGATACTCATGTAGATGGTCCCCTAAGCTTACTAGCCCTAGGGTTATGGTTTAGCTAAGACCACTATGTAGAGGACCCAAAATGGGGTTTCCTTTGGTCCATGGCTTATTGGTGACGTTTGGTACCTCAAATCTACCAAAATACCCATTTTAGCCTTTTACCCCTAAAACACCCCCAAATTACGAAAATACCCCTCTTTGACCAAAAATTCCAAAAATTGAGAAAATTCCCAGAAAATCTCAGTAGATCTCAAATATTCCTAATTTCATTTATTTCAACTACCACATGACAAAATTTGGCCAATTTGACCATCTTTAACCAAAATCCCCAAAGATGGTCAAATTTGAGATCTTTGCTGCTATCTCATGCTGCTAATTTCATTTCTTTCAGCTGCTATCTCATGATTTAAAGACTCAAATTTTCCCAAATCCAACACAAATGTTCATCAATTTGATCTCAATTGACCCCAATTCCAATCTTAAACCCAAATTTATATCAACTCAAATGTCCATCAATTTGATCTCAATTGACCCCAATTACAATCCCAAACTCAAATTAACTTTTTTTATGACCAACTAAACCAAATCCAAGCTCAATTGACCCATGATTGGAGCCCAATTTTGATTTGGGTCAAAACCCCAATATTGACCATAAGACCCAATCCAAGCTCAAATTGGTCCATGATTTGAGCCCAATTTTGATTTGGGTCAAAACCCCAATTTTGACCATATTATTGGTCCATGATTTGAGCCCAATTTTGATTTGGGTCAAAACCCCAATTTTGACCATATGACCAAATCTCACCAAATTGATCCCATAACCTAGTCAATTGGCCTCAATTAATGTTGAAAAATCTTTAAAACAATCCTATAAATCAAAATCAACCATCAATTGGCCTTGGTGAAGCCTCAAATCCATTTGATTTTGGCCTAAATCCAAAATTCCCAAATTTAGCCCCAAATTGGCTAAGTACCCAAATTTCACCCAATTGATTGCCTTAACCTCCAAATTGGCATCCAATTCATTTTGAAAACTCTTCATGAGGTCCCTATTGACCATTTACAATAATCAATTTGGACTTAGCCCAATTCTAACCTAAGTTAGACCCAAGCTTAGCCCAGCGAGACCAAATTGATCAAGGTTCAAAATTCCTTCAAATTGACCTTTCAATTGAACTCAAAACCACTTCCATCCTTCACAAAAGTTGTTCCTTATGATCATATACACTAAGTTCAACAATAAATTGAGCCAATTGACATGGCTAACCTAGCCCAAACCCAAGTTTTGGTCATTTGCACCCACTTGGACCCATACACTAAATGTGATCTAACCACCTTAAAGCCACTAAATTAACTCCACCACAGCCATTAGTTGGACCTAGCGACCAGTCTAACACCATGAAACCACCTAAATCAAGCCATGGACCAAAGGTCCCCCAAATTAAGGGATCTTATTTCCAAAAATGAACATGCTTAGAGCCATGGACCAAAGGTCCCCCAAATTAAGGGATCTTATTTCCAAAAATGCACATGCTTAAGGCATGGACCAAAGGTCCCCCAAATTAAGGGATTTTATTTCCAAAAATGCACATGCTTAAGATACTGGACCAAAGGTCCCCCAAATTAAGGGATCTTATTCCCAAAAATACACATGCTTAAGATATCTGGACCAAAGGATTTCCAAAAATTCACATGCTTAAGATATCTTTGCCAAATCAAAGCACATTTGCATTAAATTAACTCCACCACAGCCATTAGTTGGACCTAGTGACCAGTACAAACACCATGAAACCACCTAAATCAAGCCATGGACCAAAGGTCTTGAACTTAGTGACCAGTACGAACACCATGAAATCACCTAAATCAAGAAATGGACCAAAGGTTGAGTTGGACTTAGTGACCAGTCCAAATACCATGAAATCACCTAAATCAAGCCATGGACCAAAGGTCCCCCCCTGTGACCAGTCCAAACACCATGAAACCACCTAAATCAAGCCATGGACCAAAGGTCCCCCAAATTAAGGGATCTTATTTCCAAAAATGAACATGCTTAGAGCCATGGACCAAAGGTCCCCCAAATTAAGGGATCTTATTTCCAAAAATGCACATGCTTAAGGCATGGACCAAAGGTCCCCCAAATTAAGGGATTTTATTTCCAAAAATGCACATGCTTAAGATACTGGACCAAAGGTCCCCCAAATTAAGGGATCTTATTCCCAAAAATACACATGCTTAAGATATCTGGACCAAAGGTCTTGAACTTAGTGACCAGTACGAACACCATGAAATCACCTAAATCAAGAAATGGACCAAAGGTTGAGTTGGACTTAGTGACCAGTCCAAATACCATGAAATCACCTAAATCAAGCCATGGACCAAAGGTCCCCCCTAAGGGATTTTATTTCCAAAAATGCACATGCTTAAGATATCTTTGCCAAATCCAAGCACATTTGCATGAAATTGATGTGATGGATTCCTATGGGTTCCCTGAGCTCCTAGCCACCTCCACCTGGCTGGCTGGCCAGCCTAGTGACCGGAAAAGCCCAAAACCAAGAGTCACTCCCATGGTACCTCACCCAAATTAAACGTAGAGGCCAACTCATCCAAATCAAACTATGGAGCTCCTCTGCCCTCCACCTAAGCACCACAATGCAACCAAACTTATGTCATGAGAGCCACCCCATGACATTTTTTATAAAAACTCACGTCCCACGGCCATGGGAGGTGTGCTGAAAATTTCTCAGAGAGGCCTCTCCAAACTTCACACAGAGCTTCCCTAAGATCCCCTCAGTGCATTCCAACCATTTTCCCTCACCCCTTCCCATTGTCGGAGCTCAATTTTGAGCATGAAACCCTGCCGGAAACCAGGATAGAACCAAATAAACCTCCACACTCCACCAAACTTCAATTGTTTGTGCCCACACCTTCACAAGAGTGAAAGAAGCCAGAGCTCCATCTAATCGCCCTTCCACAGAGCCTCTACCATAGCTCTAAACCAACACCTGAAATCGAGCTTGGTTGAATTCATACCTAGACTTTATACCAAGACCAGGGACTCAATCGTTAGTTTCCTTAACCCCAACGAACGTGCCAAGCACCTCTGATCGAAGCTTCCCTTCTCAGAGCAAAGGTATAAAACTCGTCCTCCTCCCGAGCTTGTTTTGATCCAATTAATACCTAGGCCTTACACCAAGACCAGGGACTTAATCCCTAACCTCCTTGGACCCCAACGAACATGTCGAGCACCTCTGATCGAAGCCTCCCTTCTCAGAGCAAAGGTATAAAACTCCTCCTCCTCCCAAGCTTATTTTGATTTTTCATTTACTTAAGCTTAATTTCATGGTACCTTAGCCGTATGGATGTGTTCGTCTCACTTAGACAAGTCCATAGGATCAAATCCGAGGTGATTTAGTTGAGTCTAGGCCGAGATCTTAAGGTTTTAGTCTGGACGGGCACGGGATCATTCTATCGGGGACGATGACGGGGAGCCGTTCGATCAAGCGTGTATCAAATGGATGGGGGAGACTGAGCCGGACGACGCTTTAAGACATGAATAGCGGGCCGAGTCAGCAAGCTACGTGGACGGCGGCGTCCAACCAGAGCACACCACGCATGCTTTTGGAGCCGTCGTAGGTTGAGGTGGCACCCGCGGTTTAAATAGAAAAATAGGGGTATTTTCTTATTTATTTAATCCCCAAAACTTCAAAAATACATAACTTTGTGTAGAAAAATCACAAAAATAAAATAAAAATACTCTATTGCTTAGTGAAGAGATGAGAATAATGTGGAATAATTTTCAAGTCTATTTGATGCATAAAATATTTTTAATTAATTAAACGCTATTTGGAATCATTTGATTCTCCATGCATTTTGACACATTACCATGGATTGAATCTTTTACATGTTGTAGGCTCTACCAAGGGAAAGATCCTCTGATTTTTCCAAGGTCAGATGAGGTTCCTATACAGAGATCCATACTTTTCAAGTTATTTCACATTATTCCTTTAAAATAATCATGGAAATTTTTATAAAATTCTAAGAAAATTTTGGAAGGTCCACTATGATCAGAGAAACCTTTGAAAATAATTTCATGGGTCAAGTCATTTAAAACATTCTTAAATTTTCCAAATACCAAATCACTAAGATGATTAATTTTGAAATATTTAAACATTTAAATGACTTGATTTTTTATCTCCACTGTGGCTTATGATTCAGAGGACTCATCATAAAAGTTTCAAAATATTTTGAGTTCATTTAATAGCTTAAATTGATTTTTAAAGATAAATACCACTCTTAACACTTAAATGATTTTTTAAAAATCAAAATATAACTCAAAAAATTATGAAACTTAGTTTTTTTGAGTTCTCTATGATCAGTGGTATTTTCTAAAAATAAAATGAAATTTAGAATAAAAACNTTCACACGAATGTAAGCCCTAACTAATAAAATTGGCAGGATGAAACACCTAAATATTTANCTAACTCGTCTTAAGATTCCGAGGTTGTCGTTTGTCACGACCTAAACCCTCACATCTTTCAGGCTATTTGTGAGATCATTTCACACGAATGTAAGCCCTAACTAATAAAATTGGCAGGATGAAACACCTAAATATTTATCCTTAAAATTGAAGCCAAACATTAGGATAGCTTGGGAAGTCACTGAGGTTCTCCTCTGGATCCATGACATCCCCTAGTTCTTCTTCCTTTGGATTCTACAATAAAATGTTCCAAATTTGAATCAATCCCCTTTCACACCTCTGCATCCAATTTCATTAAAGAATCCTACCCTTTGAAATTCCTCGAAGATAATGTTTCTTAAATTTTATCGAGAGTTATTTCGTTGAAGAGTCCTACCCTTTGAAATTCCTTGAAGATAATATTTCTTGATTTTTATCGGGTCTCATTGAAAAGTCCTACCCTTTGAAACTCCTTGAAGATAATATTTCCTGATTTTTATCGAAACATTGAAAAGTCCTACCCTTTGAAACTCCTTGAAGATAATATTTCTCCTGATTTTTATCGAGTTCTTAGGTGACTTTGGTCATTTAAGATGTAATTAACTATAGGGGTTTGCCCTTATAGAAAGCATGTACGAACCCAGCTTAATATAAACCTTATTTAATTCTTTATATTTAATAGGGGAACTTGTCGATACAAAGGTTTCGCAGACCAGACGGACGTCATACTTTCCTTAGTTTATTTGATCGAGCCTCATTTTCAATTCTTGTGTTTATCCTTCGGGATAGATACAGGATTTGAGGTACAGTGCTCTTTCATTATAAACTATGAAAAATATGGGGTCAGTCTGATTTCATACTTCAATGTCCTTCCGAAGCAGGCGACGGGATTCGATTCCAGTGACCGACAGCTTCTTACGAGCAACCCCACAAACCAACCCGAAATAATCGCCGACAGTACTATCATCAAAGATGGGGACTAATTTATACATGTGAAGCTTAATTTAATTAGTTATAATGGCTTTGCTACTTTCATCTATGTTGGCTGCTCTTCCACTGCTAGACAGGAACTCTTGCAATAGTTGCAAGACTTCAGCAATTCTATGAGAGATTTATGGTTTGTTGGGGGTGATTTCAACTATCTCTCTTCACCCAATGAGAAGAAAGGGGGGGGGAGATCTCCTGACATCAATTTTATGAATTTCTTCAATGATAATATCTAGTATGCTATGCTATATTATTTGGGATTTACTGTTCATAAGTACACATGGAGAACGGGGAGGATATGGCAGACGCTGGATAGAATATTGGTGAATAACATTTGGTTTAGAGATTTTCTCCATACATTTGTTCAACATCTTGCTATGAGTGGGTCTGAACATAGACATTTACTTATTAATATATCTGCTAACACTACTAAAAGTAAATCCAACTTCCGATATCTGAATATGTGGTCCATGCATTGTGATTTTTTAAATCAAGTCTCCTTGGTTTGGGCTAATGTACACCATCACAATCCTGGTATCAAACTCTGGCTATTACATAAAAAAGTCAGTAAGCATCTCTCTAAGGGGAACTGGGAAGTGGTGGGGAACATTAATAGCAAGGTTCTGAAGGCTGAAAAGAGGGTACTGAATATTGAACATCTCCTAGTCAATTGATCTGGGTTTGAAATAGATCTATATTCTGCTAATGAACATTTCCTGGAAGCCATCTCTATGTAAGAGGAGTTCTATGCTCAAAAGGCTAATAGGATTAAATTCTGTGACGGTGATAGAAATTCTAAATATTATCATGCCTGCATCAACTATAAGAGGAAATGCAATACTATTCAAAATATCACTACCCAGGATGGACAATCGATTACATCTACTGATGGTATAGCTTTGAATGTTGTTCAGTATTTTCAAGAAATTTTCAAGCAACCTCCTGTCCTCAAGCCTTCCATTTAATGCACTCTTTTTGATAGGGAAAGGGAGTTCACCTAAAGCTTTTTACTCACTGATGTTCTTGATGAGAAGGAAATCTGGGAAGCACTCAATTGTATTGACAGTTCCAAGGTTGTTTGACCAGATGGGTTCACAGCTAATTTTTACAAAAAGGCTTGGTTGACTGTAAAAAGAGATGTTATTGCAATAGTCCAAAGTTTTTTCTGGGGTGCTGATCTCCCTAAATTTTTCTCCTCCTCTACTATTACTTTGGTTCCCAAAGGAAAAGCTTCTCATAAATAAGAAAATTTCAGACCTATCAGCCTTACTTCTGTTATTTCAAAGATTATCAACAAGGTTTTGGTCCATAGATTACAACCTCACTTGATTCAAATTATCTGAAGGAATCAGAGAGCTTTTATCAAGGGTAGAAGCATAGTGGATAATGTTCTTTTGGCCTAAGAGCTGGTATTGAATCTAGACAGAACCATCAGAGGAGGTAATATTATTCTCAAATTGATATCAGAAAAGGATATGACATAATCAGTTGGAACTTTATTGAACAAGTTCTCATTATCAGAGGCTTTTCTCTTTCTTTTGTTTCTCTAATCAATAGATGGCTGGCAAACAATTTTCATTCAGTCTTTATTAATGGAAATTCACATGGCTTCTTTAGTGCATCCGGAGGTATTAAACAAGGTGATCCACTCTCTCCTACCATCTTTATTTTGGTTTTTGACTACATATCCAGAGTTTTGAATGAGATGGATATCAAGAAACCTCACTCTCTTTATAGTCATAGATTTTCCATTGTAATTATTCATTTGGCTTTTGTTGATGATATTATTATCTTTTCCAAAGCCTCCAAACCTGCTGTTAGAGATTTTATGCAGTGCTTGGAGAATTTCCAGGATATTTCTGGAATGAAATTGAATGTCCAGAAGTGCATTTTTGTTTTCAGCAAACATTGCACGAGTGAGTTTAAGAACTGGGTCTCAGACTTAGCTGGCTTTACCAACACTTGCCTTCCTATGAAATATCTGGGAGTGTTTCTGATCAAAGGGAGAACTAAAAAACTTCAGTTTTATCATATCCTTGAAAAGATTTAATGCAAACTATAGGCTTGAGAGAATACTTATTTATCCAATGGGGGTAGGATAACCCTTTTGAAGTGTGTATTATCTTTCATTCCATCTTAACTATTGCAAATAAATGTTATGACAAAGGCTACTCAAAGACTATTGGAAGGAATGTTCAATAGATTCATGTGGGATGGCCAAAGGAATAAAAAATAATGGACCACTTGGGTTAAGGTATGTAAACCTTTAAAGGAAGGAGTTTTATGCTTTAATTCCTTCCCTCAATTAATACACACTAACCTTTGTAAGCTTTGGATTAAATTCATATCCCAAGACTCTTTTTGTGCTGAATTCTTAAGGGGTAAATACTGTAAACAACAGCACCCTAGTCATATATGTAATGGTTTGGGGGACTCTCTTATTTGGAAAAAGATGCTACAGGTTAAAGAGGAAGCTGAACAAATGTTTTTCTGGGAGATTGGTGAAGGATTGGTAAACATTTGGTGGGATAATTGGTCTTTGGAAGGCAGCATGCTTCAAGACCATGTTAGTTAAGGATCTATGGGAGAATGGCAATTGGAATCTGAACCCTATCCTTCCATTCTGTAACCCCTCTCAGCTCTCTAATAAACATAAAATCTCTATTTTCCAAGGGTGAAAGGATAGAATTGTGACTAAAGAGAACCTTTCTCAACGTACCCCTCTCCAACAGGTGGTGGATTGGGGTTATATGATTTGTAATAGGTTTCTTACTCCTTCCATGTCCTTCTTCATTTGGAGACTCTTCTCTAAGCTGATTCTCATTTATGATATCTTGAAATTGAAGGGTCTTAGACGTCCCTCTAAATGTACTTTTTGTCTGTCAGAGGAGGAGACCCTTGCTCACCTTTTCTTTTCCTGTACTTGGGTACAACAAGTTTGGAATTTTGTNTATAGAGATATTTTTGAATTGAAATTTATTTTTGTATTGTTGTTTGTTTTTAGTACTTTGTTGTATTTATTTTTAGTTATCTCTTTCTCAGCAAATTATATATATATATATATATATATATATATATATATATATATATATATATATTATGTGCTATTCAAAGTTTTAAGTCTTGTAGCTTTTCATATTAACACCTGCAATATTTTAGAGTTAAGTTTCAAAAACAGAACCTTCAACAGGTAAGTTTTTTCTTTATGTATTAACTATTTTTTTCACGCTGTATTTTCAGTTTTTCATGCTTAATCTTTTAAAAAATTTAAGTTTGTGGGGGAAGAAAGATTAGTTTTTAAAGAAAGAAACTTAATTTTATTTGTCCTCAATTAGCTATATTTAAATTTTTTTTTAACATGACCTTTGGTAGTAGAGCCTAACTTTAAATAATTATATTTGTGTTTCTAAATATACTGTGAGCTTAAGTAAAAAATTTCAATGATAAAGGCTAGTTGTAGAGATTAAGGTATTTGGTAAGAAAGAATAAGACTATGGTATTTCCATTTTAAGTAAAGGAATTTGTATTTTTGCAGTATTGAGAGTCTTAGAGTTTCATACAAAAAAATAGATTGAAACTTTATAAAAAATCTTCAAAGTTTGTATGAAGTTATAAAGTGAAGGAATGTGAAAAGTTTTAAACTTTAAGAAGAGGATACTGAAGTTCAAAATTATTAAAGGTTATTTAGATATAGTAATCTTCACATAAAAAAAGAAAAAAGAGAAAAAGAAAAGAAAAATATGTGAGGAGAAGCTTGAGGAGATGCCTAATAAAAAAATTGGCTTCACTTGAATTATCTTAAGCAAGAAGGCTTAACTACATTCTATAAACTTTTGTTTAAATATTAGCATATTTATTAGTATAGTTTTCATGAAGTTCTTTTTCATATGGATCCTCTAAATGACTTTAATATGACAATTTGCAAGTTTCCTTGAAAAGAATAAAAAATCAGAAATCTTAGACTTTACTAGATATTCTTATACCTTTAGTATTAATTTGAGTTATTTTAAATTTTTCTTAAGTTATGCTATGATATTTATCAGACCAAAATATGGAAATCTAAAAGTTAAACTCTTTACCATAAGTCATAATTTTATGTAGTAAAGGAGTTACTTGAGGACAAGTAACATTTAAATTATGGGAATTTTGATTCAACAAAAATATATGTATTTTTTTACTTATATTTTATAATAATTTTTTGCTTTATTGCATTTCAAAGGAAGGTATTTTTCATGTTTTATTTTAGGTTGATGTTTTTAGCTCTAGGAGTAAAAAGGAAACAAAAAGTATAAAATTTTTATTCGAACAAGTGTTTTGGAGAAAAATACTCAGCACCGATGATGCCAAAATGGACACTGATGATGTCATTTGACCGAGAGAACAAATTTAATTCGAGCCACGGGTGCCGATGACACAATTGTGGGTGCCGACGACACCATCGTGGGCGCTGACAGCGCTAAAGTTGGAGTAAGAAAAATATTCAGAAGATTCGACAAATTTGGATGCTTTTCAAAGAGTTATTTGATACAACTCTTGGAAAACTGACATTATGCTCTATTTAGAGAGGAAATTGATCAGAAAAAGGAGTCTTCTAGTGTGTCATTGAGTTTCCTTTGGTGTTCCATTGTGTGTATTGTGTAGTGTGGTAAGTCTAACTGTGACTTCTCCTAAGAGTTGTTAGAGAGATAAAATTGAGAGATTTCTTCTTCCTTACATCTTGAAGAGAAAATCAAGAGTCTTGTAAAGAGAGAAAGAGTCCAAGAGGAGCTACAAGGGATTTGATTTGAGAAGGAGTTAAAGATAAGTGGTGTTTATTTATTATTGTTGTATAAACTTTTTTTATTTACGAAATTCATATTTTGTCATATTTTTCTCATGAGGTATGAGTAGTTTTCTTTATTTTTCTCCCTACTTTAAGATATGTTGAAATGAAGAGATAATTGGATGTGCCAATTTTGAAATATAAGATAAATTGTGATGATTTTTTCACTCTGTTCTTAATTTACTTTTCGATTTGACCAACTGAAATGTTAACATCTATTGTGAAACATGCTTTCCGAGAAATAGAGTATGAGTTTCAGAACAAAGTGAGAATCACGTTCAATTCCATGATAGAGTGTTTCATCATGGAATTGGTTGCAAATAAATAGGGAAATATATTTTACTGGGTGAAGAATTGGAGATTCTAAGGTGACAGACTAAAATCCGTTTTTGTTCTTAATGTTTA
Source organism: Phalaenopsis hybrid cultivar (assembly GCA_002079205.1). Taxonomy (NCBI): domain Eukaryota; kingdom Viridiplantae; phylum Streptophyta; class Magnoliopsida; order Asparagales; family Orchidaceae; genus Phalaenopsis; species Phalaenopsis hybrid cultivar. The sequence goes on along the minus strand of JXCR01144233.1, from coordinate 112,014 downwards.
AGAATTAAAGTGTTCAGGGGAAGAGAAGTGGGAGCTCTGGAGTGAGAGTCAGTATCCTCTTAGCCTAACCATGAATTTAGAGACTAAACTTAAGATTAGTCAACGATTCTCTATAACACTTAACTAAGGGTAGAGAATTAAAATTATTCCTAATTAGCACAAGACAAATTAAAACCATTTATCTCTCTCATTTAACAAAAACTCAATGTAGTGGGAAAGATGTTTTCTCATATTTGATAACTTCTTCACAAAAATATAGTTTGGTAGTTATTGCTTAACTTTGCTTTACAGTTTTGCTTGTAGTTGGTAATTTAGTTCTGTTAGCATCCTAAACATTTGAAAATTAGTGCAGTAGATTTTCTTTATCATTGTGAATTTCCTGATTTAAATTTCCATCACAAATTTACACCTTTCTCGTGGGATCGATGATACACCTAAAATATATCATGTTTTTAGACATATTTTAATACATATTTTTGAGATATTGCGCTTTAATGGAGGATATTTGTGTGTTTCTATTTCAGGTATAAGTAAAAAAGGTGAAAAAAGCTAAAAGGAGTGAAAATGGATTAAATTAGAAGCAAAAATGCAAAAATGATGCAAAAGTATTTTGGTGCCTAAGCCCTAGAACTGGTGCTCAAGCTCCAGTGAAATATAGAAGGTCACGCCTAACCGCCAGGGCCCCGCGCTTAAGCGCCAGTGACAGTTACTTGATGGGTTAATTCATTTTGACAAATTTTGAAGACATTTGAGGAACCTATTGGCTAAATGGATGGTTATAGCCATTAAGGACAAAGAGTTAATTAAAGAACTTGTGAAAGGAGGCATCTCTTGGTAAATACATTGAATCAATGCACAATTTGATGAGATACCAAGGAACCTCTTAGAAAATTATAAAAGAAGGAAGTTGAGATTTTTTGAAGAGGGGAGTCCTAAAAATTTTAAGAAGTTCTGAAAGGTTCTTGAAGAATTTCATGGAGAAGCTTTTGAAGAAAACTTCAGGCACTACAAATTTATTTTCCTTTTGTTTATAGTTTTAATTTGAGAGTTAAGAGTGTTGTAAGAGAGAAGAGATTTAAATGAAGTTCAAGAATTTGGTGGAGGATTTGAGATAAGTTTTTATCTTTTTTTTAAACCATTTTTGGTTTTAATTGAAACTTTTTATTGATTTGACAATGATTTATACTTTTAAACTAAAGTGTGGTTTTATTTTCCCTTTGGATTCTCAACAGTTTTCTTTATCTTTCACCTTAAAATGAAAAGTAATTAAAGTGTTGGATGGAAGTTGTGGAGAATATTGATCTTTAATGTTGGAAGAAGTTATGATGATTTAATTCTATGTACTTCATTTACTTCTTGATCAGACCCATTGAAATGTTAAAATTCGTTGTGAGAACATGTAAGAATCGAGATGGTATTGTCTCAGTCAATAATTGGAAAGAATCACATAAAATTGTATGAATGAGAATGCAGTTCATATGATTAAGGGAAAATAAATAGAGATATAATCTTTGAAGGGTGTATAGTTAGAGGACTTTAGAGTGACATGCTATAGCCTCGAACTTGGTTTATTGTTTTAGGTTTTGATACGAGATGTTAGCACCAAGGTGAAGGGAACTGAGGGAACTCTAGATTGAGAACTAGTATCTTCCCTGCCTAACCGGTCTTCTGAACTATTCAAACTTTAAATTAGTCAATGTTCTTTATATCATCTCTAGTAAGGGTAAAGAATAGTACTTTTCTTATTTGGCACAACAAAATTTGAATACTTCCACAACAAAATTCCTATACTTATTACTGATTCATGATGAGAAGAAAGATATTTCGTATTTAGTGCTTTTCTTTTACATAAACTCAAGTTATCTTTATTAAGTTTTTATGTAATTTTAAAACATTAAAAATACCCAAAAAAAAATTTAAATTTTATTCTTGTGACAAAAAAAATTGTTTAAGTATTTGTCTTTTTAAAGTAAAAAAGTTTGGTTACTTAAATTATTGCATACTGTGAACATTCTCTGTGGGTTCGATATTTGGGGCTTAGTAAAAAAGTCTCAAATACTTGATAATGATATATATATACTTGCGTAGTATCCTAATATATATTAAGTTAATAAGTTAAATTCTTATTTTCTCCAGAATCAAGTTTTTTGTATTGTTGCAAAGTAAGGAAAAATAAGTAAAAAATATAATCAAATACAATGTTATACTATTGCATATTAATAGTCAGGATCAATCGATATTTAGGGCTTAATCAGAAAGTTATGTATTACTTGATAACGATACATATACTTGCATAGAATATTAACATAAATTGCTTCAATTTCTTAATAATAAATAACGAATCAAGTTTTTGGCATCGCTGCAAAGCGGAGTCAACTTTATTAATTTTTCACATCTATAATTTTGGAATCAAGACCCAAACAAAAACCTTAGACCTAATCTTAAGCCTAACGTAACATAGACCTATCCTAAGTCCTTTAGGTCTAATTTAAATTAAACGTAACTTCAACATATAGGGTTAACTTGAATTGGACCTAATTTTAGTTCAAACCCCCTTTTTGTCTGGCGTAACCTAGATTTATCTTAAGCCTAATAAAACTTAGACTTAGTTTAAATTGAACTTTTTCTTGCACATTTCAATTTTAAGTTTGTGTCTATCTCAACCATGGCCTTCTAAGTTTTGAACACATTCAATACATCAGATTTATGCTTCAAAAGATACACTAATACCTTCCTGTTGTGGTCATCAATAAATGTGACATACTAATGAAAGCCTCCAAGAGATATCACTAGAGAAGGTCCCCACACATCTGTGTGTACATGTTCTAGTTTTTCTGCCTTTGGCGCTCTACTACTTTCAAGAAACTGACCTTCTTCTGTTCCACCATAATGTAACTCTCAAACATGCTGAAATCAACTAACTTCAGTTATGGTGGCTTGCTTTTGAACTGAAGTTCTTTCAGACCGCTCTGACTTAAGTTGTCATGCCTACAATGCCACAAATCTATTGTGCTCTTTGCAGCGGTAGTATCACCACTATTAATTGAACCAGTAGTCATATATAGTGTACCAGTTTTCTTACCCTAAGCTAGTATCAGTGCCTCTTTTGTAACCATCCAAAAGATATCTGAGAACACTATTGAATGACCACCCTCATCAAGTTGTCCAACAGAAATGATATTTTTCTTCAACTCATGAGTGTGTCTAACCTTTTGCAAAGTTCATTTACTCTTTTTAGAGAGTTCAAGGTCAATGTCTCTCATTTCCACCACATTCAAAGGTCCTTCATCAGCCAGATACATCTTTCCAAAGTCACCTACAAAATAATTCTGTATAAAATCATGGTGGGAAGATGTATGGAAAGAAGTGATGCGGTCAGATTTAGTGTGTAAATTTTGTAAATATTTTTCAATATTGCAAAATACACATGACAAATATTACAATAAATATACAATATAATCCCAACAAAAATACCTTTTATGAAAATAATTTATCTTTAAATCTCTTTCTAAACTACAATATCTCCTTTAAAATCAACACAAGTATATGTAGTGCTCAAGTAATAAAGGGCTCTAATGGAGTCTTAGATATCGATCCCACATGGAAGTTGGAAAAACCTATAAGTACTTTTTTAAAATTATTTTATAACTTAAAAATTCAAAAATAAAAGTAAAGTGCAAAGTTTCAATATTAACTACTAAAGTGAATCTTATATAAAATGAAGTTGAAAGAATAAAGTTAACTAACTTAAAACTAAACTTTAAAAAGTAAAATTACGCCAAAACTAAATAAAGTTTTTGTTGATGGAAGATACAAATTTAAGAAAGCAACTTACAATGAGTACATGGATTATGAAGAAATTAAAATCAATTAAAAATATATATTAAAACTATTTTGTACCAAATTGGTGCAATCCTATTCTATAACCTCTTCCGAGTGCTTTAAAGAACATTGAATAATCCAGAGTTTGGTCTATAATTCCATCATTAGGTTGGAAGGATACCAGCTGCCACTCCAGAGCTCTCACTACTCCTTCCTCTGAGGGCTAAAAATATCACAACAATTTCCAATCAACGAGATCAACCTGGGGATTTTAATCTATCACTTTAAACTCTCCAATTCTGCATCCAACAAAGTATATGCATGTCGAGTAAGATCGTCTATAAGATAAGTCCTGCTTTTTGGAGTGATCCGCCCTGGTACAAATCACACTTTCTCAATCTCTACTTGAAAACTTATCAATGAGGCACCAAAGGGGGTGGCCCCAAAGTAGAATTGACCGGTGCCATAAACGATGAGTGTTTGCCCTTGGTCTACGCAGATCGGGGGCCCAACTAATGCGTGAAACACTCCACCTGGGGAGTACAATCGCAAGACCGAAACTCAAAAGAATCGATGAGGGCAGCATGGTCCCTCGGTCAACCTTCTGTCCAGCGCCAATTTTGCTTTGAGGAATGAGCTTAGGAGCCAATTGAACTGAAAAATTAATCACGCTTTGGGGAACGAGAATTTCCTAATTTATTTGCACTCAATTCCATGGATGACATACTCTCCCATGAAATTAAATGTGACTCTCACCCTATTGTAGAAATCATATCTCTTTACAGAACATATGTTTCTCAACATTTTTTAGCATTTCAATTGGTCAGATTAAAAAGTAAATGAAGATTGGAATTTAAATCATCACAAATTATTAACACTTAAAACCATATAAAACAAAATCAATTTTGCTCAAAACCATATCTCAAAGTATGGAGAATAATAAAGAAGATTACTCAAAATTCATAAGAAGGATATAAAAAACATGCATTTCATGCATAGAAATAAGTTTACATAATAAAAGTAATAGAAGATACAACTTATCTCACAATCTTTCCTAAGTAAATCCCCAGAAGTTCTCTCCAAGCCTTTCTCTCTTTACAAACACACTTGATTCTCTCTTAGAAGTGTAATAAAGAAGAAAACTCTCACCTTCCCTCTCCTTTCCTTGCCTTTCACGCCACCACCTTCTGGCCTTTTCGTCCCCCTTCCAACTCTCTCTCAACTCTTTGAACTTTTCCTCTTTTATTAGGTGTTGCCTCCTTTCAAAAGGAATTCAAAATTCTCTCCAAAATTTCGTCGAAAAGTCAACTCTTTTGAATTCAAAGATGTGTCATTTGATCCAAGAGACATATCTTTTTATAAAAGAACCTTATAAAGTGTCTAGATGCATTAAATTACTCCAAGAGGTGTTTAGAACAAGTTTTCCTTTGAAAATTTGCTCAAAATTTGTCTCAAACCATCTTAATCTGCAGAAAGTCATCTCTGGGGCATCGTGTGCCAACTCCATGTCAAATGACGCATCATGCGCCAATCTGACACATCATGTGCCAGAATTCTAAAATTCATTGTTTTGGCTCCAAATTTTGTTCATTTTACCATTTTTTCTCCAAATGCCTAAAAATGATATACCTGTAACAAAGACATGGAAATACCCTTCTTTAAAGTGCAATATCACCCAAAATAAGAATAAAATATGTACTTAAAACAGTATATTATTTTGGTGTATCAAAATCTGTCAATTTAAATGTTATTTGTCCTAAAGTGACACTTTTACTACATAAAAGCATATAACTTAAGATAGAATTTACTTATAACTTTTATAATTTAGTTTAATAAATAGAATAGCTAAATTTAAGGAAAACCTTTAAGAACTTAGATTCAAACTCTAAATTTAGGAAAACTTTAGTAATAAAATTTATGATTTCTAAATCTATATTTATTTTAAGATGAATTTCAATTTGTCATATTAAGGACATTTAGAACATGCATATGAAAAGGAACTTCATTAAAACTTTACTAGGAATACTACTAATATTCCAATACATGTTTAGAAAATGTAATAAAGCTCCTTCCTTATATTGATTCAAGTTAAGCTAATTTTTAATTAGGCATCTCCTCAAGCTTCTCCTCACCTATTTTTTTCTTTTAGGATCTTTTCAATCCTTTCTTTTCTTTTTCTTTTTCTTTTTGAAGTGAGGATTACTATATATGGATAACCTTTAATAATTTTGAACTTCACTATCCTCTTTTGAAAATTAAAACTCTATACCTTTCTTCCTTTATAAATTCATAATAGTTTATGACTTTTCATAAAGTCTCATTCTTTTCTTCTTACATGAAACTCTAAAATTCTTAATACTTCAAAAATACAAGTTCCTTAAATAGAAAAGCTTAGTCTTGTCCTATCATATCAAATATCTTTAACTTTAGAATTGGCCTTCATTATTAAAAACTTTTTACCTAAATTTACCACATTATTTATAAACATAAGTATAGTTATTTAAAGTTAAATCTTAATATCCCAGATCATGTTAAATTACTTTTTAAAAATATAGTTAATTGAGGACAAATAAACTTTAGTTTATTTATTTTCAAGAGAATATTTTCTTCCCCCAAACTTAGGTTTTTAATTAATTTTAAAAAAGGTTTAGTACAAAATTTTAGTAGGTGAAAGGAAACAGTAAATGCATAAAAATAAAAAGTGACCAGTAGAGGATTTCTGATTATGAAACTGGGCTCGGGTATACTGTAGGTACTAACTTAAAAAACATACATGCTTTAACGCATTAAATAAAATGTAATATATTTTAAAGAATTTGTTGAGAGTTAAAAGTAGAAATACAAAAACTGAAAAAAAAACTACAAATACTAAAAATACTAAAAATCCAGAAAAAGTAAAAGTCTTCAAATACTATTACAATTATGTTCACAACACAACATGAAAGTTTTTACTACAATACTTATGAAATGAAAATACAACACATTACAATCACAGATAACAAATAAAAACAAAAACAAACTACACTAAACTCATAAAAATCAATATAATGTTGAACTCACCTTTGCTGATATTCATCAATATAAGCATTTTTTGCTCCAATCTTTCCCAACTGACTTTGCATGTTAATTATGTCCATATTTTGAATCATATGTTGGTCCATAATATTTTCTAATGATGCAGGGCGAGAAGTAGATGCCCCTGCAATAAATGTAGATGGTATATCCCTTCTTCCAACCCTATATTCAACAAATGATTCAACTCTCTAAATCATATGCCCCCCAATAGGATTCTGTGGTTGTGATCTTTCTTCATTTCTATGGGACTCTACTCCTGATTGTTCACATAAAGTGAAAATCAAAGCAGGGTATCCAAACCACTAGTTGTAGAGCGGTAAGCTATACTTAGAGCATGACGAACTATAAGTGCACCAACATTGCTTTCATGTTCTGAATGCAATATTTCAACACAACTATGTCTTTCGTAACATCAATAAGGTGATTTGTTGGTAATAATCTAGCAGAAATGAAGTGATGTCATACCTTTAACTGGCTAGTCAACATGGAAGTAGGAAAGTTAACTATTTTGTTATTCTTAATCTTCCACTCTCCTCTTCCATCCATCAGAAAGGCAAGCACTAATCATCACGAATGCATCATACTCATCAAAAATTACACCCCTCAACCCATAAAAAGTATTGATCCGATCAGCAGTAAATTCAACTTGTTTACCTATAACCAATATATGGTCATCAATAGTGAACCTTAAGTTAGAATAAAACTCCAAAATCACGGGGACAATTGCTATTGGAGTTAAGTAGCAGAATCTTTCCCAATTTCTGGCAAGGATCAACCTTTTGATCTCGCCACTCAGGTTTGCAAATGCCCGTTCTTGGATCAATCTTATGGTTTTCATTTCAGTATTGTAACTATGTTGGGCCTTGAAGTAAGCAAATCATTGTGAATCAAAATTTTTAGACGACTTTCCTCTTTTAACTCACGGAGCCATTGAAATTCTATGAAAGTCCAAATAAATTCCAAAAAAATTACTAAATAAAAAATTTAACTCCTAAAGCAAGATCATTTGGTTGGAAACTTTCACCATGAGCTTTCTACAAGCTTTTTCATCAAAAATCACAAATTTTGGTTCTTCCACAACGTAGGAAAAATCCATGGTGAAAATAAAAAATTTCTAAGTTAAAGTGAAACTCTTACCAAGATAAGTTGAAATCTATGATTTTTGGCCTCCAAAATCTTCTCTATCATCCTCAATAAGAGGCCCTATGTCAAGGTCTAGAGGTAGGAGAGGATAAAAGTAGTGAAAATGGAGCTTCTCTGTGCAATTTTGTGGTTTTCTAGGTGAGCTGGCCTGTTTGGGTTGTTGGCGCGTCATGTGTCAGTGCTCTATAAATTGGTGCATCATGCGCTAGAGCTTAAATTCACCAGATTTCGGTTTCTATCAAAATCTACTCCATACCACTTTACGTAAACCTCTATTTAACCCAAATAAACATTTTTAAGTATATATAAACATCAATATAACACCAAACTTTCACAAACAACACAAAACTCACTTATATATATATAATTTATGCTAACACAAACTAATAGTTTTCAAGCCTACAAACATCCAATTTAGTGCTCTAAAGCAAATCAACATCCTAACACTGAAATCTAAACATAAAAATACAAAGCAGAAACATAGATAGTGCAACAATAGAAAGGAAATGTAATCCACCTCAACAAGCTAAAATAAACAATACTAAATAAAATGTTCTATGTATAAATTAAGTTCAAACATCTTCTGCACTCTCATCCTCCTTGATATCTCCCATTGATTGGTAGTGCACATACAGGTTGAAGAAGGGTCGATATGGAAACTCATTAGTTGAGTCCTCTCCAATCCAATAATGTTTCTTGAACATACGTACCAACGCATCTTCAATAAGCCCAGTATGTTTAAAATTTTCCTTAAGCCTCTGATCTAGATGATCCAACATTTTAGAAATATTTGCAATTACATGAATAAGATTTTGCACCTCTTTCTCTATTTTCTTGATTCTCTTCAAAAGTGCATTCAAATTATAGTAAGGTTGAATAGGTGATGAATTTTGAGATCCTTGATCCATCAACACATTCATATCATTTTCATCTCCCATTCTAATACAACTGCAATAGACTTCAGTATCCATCGGCTTCCAATGAAGAATTACTTTCTCCCAACTTTCATAAGGTGCTTGAGATTGATTGTACGGTAGAAAATAGTGGATGGATGTCCAAGTCCAGTTGCAGATCCATTCACAATCAAACCCAAAACATATTTTACAATTTTGGATCTGATATCAATAGGTTTTCCGGTTTGAATATTATAATTTAAAATAGTGCTCTCCTTCGTTACCTTATTGATCTTCATGGTGGGTAGTAATTTCGATGCAATGAAAAAGTGACCTACCTTAGAAGTACGATTTAAAAATGATGAGAAAAAACATACATGTCCAACATCTCTGGCCTCCCAATTCACATCTTCATCTATAAGGTACCGGTAGAGTTCATTCATATTGTCTCTCGTAGGAGTAAAATTTGAATAATGATAAATGGGCACATCTCAATCATAAACATCTCGTTTATTCTTGAATGAGTGAACTGCACAAACCTGCCCTACACATAGAATATTCCTTGGTTGATCTTAAGAAGATTTTCATAAAACTGTTTCACCACAAGGACCACTACAGTGGCAGTAGTGTAGAAAATCACTTCCCAGCACCTCTACACAATAATCTTTTCTACATGAGATTCGGTGTGTTGAATCCTTGATTCACAAATCCACTTTCTTTGATTAGCATCTTCTTCACTAGAACTTGATCATGTAATTTTTGGCGATCGAAACTGACAAATTTTTTCCAGTTGAAAATTCTAAATCTCGCTTTATTTTTTGAGTGGGAATCCACTAGATTTGAAATCTAGTGGTTTTTCCCTCGTTTTCTCTCTTGAAGTAGACTTAGGATTTGGTTTTTAGGATTTTTAAGGAGAAGGAACTGCCAAAAACCACTAAAAATTGTATTTTAAAATGCATTAGCCATTTTCATCTACGCCGCGCATCATGCGCTAGCTCTCTTAAATTCAGCGCATCATGCGTCAATTCCAAAAACAACACTATTTCAATTTCGATCAAATAAATTCTCAAATTTTCCATAAAACTAGGTAAATAAAGATGTTTCTAAATATTTTTGTAAATACACTGACTATACAAAGACCTAAACATAAATATAAGAAAAATATTTCAAACATAATAAACTTAAAAGCAAACTAAATAACGATACATATGGGTTGCCTCCCACAAAGCGCTTGGTTTAATGTCATCAGCCCAACATTCCCAGACTTATTATGGTAACCCAATATTACAATTTCCTTACAAACTAGTCTTTGACCATATAAATATGGTTTTAATCTATGCCCATTCACTTTAAATCTTCTTCCAATCTTAGGGTCTTCAATATTAGCTGCTTCGTAGGGATAGACTTTTATAACTCTAAATGGCCCTTTCCAACTAGACTTCAATTTTTCATAAAATAATTTCAATCTTATATTTTATTTGTCGGTGTTATTTCGGATTGGTTTGTGGGGAGTTGCCTGTAAGAAGCTGTCGGTCGCCATAATTGAAATCCCGTCGCCTGCTTTGGAAGGACGTTGAAGTATGAAATCAAACTGACCCATATTTTTCATAGTTTAAAATGAAGGTACACTGTACCTTAGATCCTGTATCTATCCTGAAGGATAAACACAAAACTTGAGGATGAGGCTCAATCAAATAAACTAAGGAAAGTATGACGTCCGTTTGGTCCGCAAAACCTTTGTATTTGCCGACAAGTTCCACTATTTAATATAAATGATTAAATAGGGTTTATATTAAGCTGGGTTCAAACATGCTTCCTATAGGGGAAAGCCCCTACAGTTAATTACATCTTAAATGACCAAAGCACCTAAGAAGACTCTCGATAAAAATCAGGAAATATTATCTTCAAGGAATTTCAAAGGGTAGGCTGGGTTCGGACATGCTTCCTATAAGGGCAAGTCCTATAGTTAATTACATCTTAAATGACCAAAGTCACTTAAGAAGACTCTCGATAAAAGTCAAGAAAGTAGTTAATTACATCTTAAATGACCAAAGTCACCTAAGAAGACTCTCGATAAAAATCATGAAATATTCTTAAATGACCAAAGCCACCTAAGAAGACTCTCGATAAAAATCAAGAAAAATTATCTTCAAAGAATTTCAAAGGGTAGGACTCTTCAACGCTTTTAAATGACCAAAGTCACCTAAGAAGACTCTCGATAAAAATCAGGAAATATTATCTTCAAAGAATAGCTGGGTTTGGACATGCTTCTTATAAGGGCAAGCCCCTATAGTTAATTACATCTTAAATGACTAAAGTCACTTAAGAAGACTCTCGATAAAAATCAAGAAAAATTATCTTCAAGGAATTTCAAAGAGTAGGACAAGTCACTTAAGAAGACTCTCGATAAAAATCAAGAAATATTATCTTCAAGGAATTTCAAAGGTTGGACATGCTTCCTATAAGGGCAAGCCACTATAGAACATGCTTCCTATAAGGGCAAGCCCCTATAGTTAATTACATCTTAAATGACCAAAGTCACCGAAATTCCTATAAGGGCATGCCCCTATAGTTAATTACATCTTAAATGACCAAAGTCACCTAAGAAGATCTATAAGGGCAAGCCCCTATAGTTAATTACATCTTAGATGACCAAAGTCACCTAAGAAAACTTCTATAAGAGCAAGCCCCTATAGTTAATTACATCTTAAATGACCAAAGTCACTTAAGAAGACTCCCTTTCTATAAGGGCAAACCCCTATAGTTAATTACATCTTAAATGACCAAAGTCACCTAAGAAAACTCTCGAAAAATCAAGAAAAATTATCTTCAAGGAATTTCAAAGGGTGGGACTCTTCAACGAAATCGGACGTAGATGTGTGAAAAGGGAATGATTCAAAATTTTGAACATTTTATTGTAGAATCCAAAGGAGGAAGAACTAAGGGATGTCATGGATCCAGAGGAGAACCCCGGTGACTTCCCAAGCTATCCTAAAGTTTGGCTTCAGTTTTGAGGAGAAATATTTAGGTGTTTCATCGTGCCAATTTTATTAGTTAGGGATTACATTCGTGTGAAATGATCACACAAATAGCCTGAAAGATGTGAGGATTTAGGTCTTGACAAACAATAACCTCAGAATCCTAAGACGAGTTAGGGCTTATATTATATAGCAGGGCTATACAAAGGCCTAAAGATAAGGTGAGGATTTACGTTGCATAAGAAAGCAACCTCGAAGTCTTATGGCTTTGTTGTTTTAAGTTTGAGGAAGGAAGATTGGTTTAGCTGGGGAAGACAGGTTTTGCTGTTGAAGATGGTCGTCTGCCCATCATGCTAGCTCCAAGTTCCTTTCCACGATAAGTTTGAGTTATCTAGTTTGTCAAGTTATAATGTCAAATTAGGTGACCCTATGGTTGGAGCTCTTTAAATTTTAAAAGGGCATATTAAAGTTGATTAGAGTGACACTAGTTTGGATCCTACAAATCCCTCACTGAGGGCATATTAAAGTTGATTAGAGCGACACCGGTTAGGATCCTATGGTTCCCTCGTTCTGGGTTCTTTAAATTTTATGAGTGCATATTAAAGTTGATTAGAGTGACACCGGTTAGGATCCTACGGTTCCCTCGTTCTGGTGAGGGCATATTAAAGTTGATTTGAGCGACACCGGTTAGGATCCTACGGTTCCCTCGTTCCGGCATCACTATTTTTATTTGGATTCACTTAGTCCAAATGAACTTACTAAACCCAACTTAATGAGTTCCATAATTTCATTTAAACTGTGGGAAGCCTCATTAGCAACCGTAGGATACCTCATGAGTTCCATAATTTAATTTAAACCGTGGGAAGCCTTGTTAGCAACTGTAGGTTACCTCCTCTAAGGGATTCTCATCGATAGAGACATCTTAATTTAGTTGAAGTTGTAGTTTTATGTGATGTTTGTGATTAAATTTTGATTTCATTTAAACCATTGGAAGCCTCGTTAGCAACCGTAGGTTACCTCCTCCGAGGGATTCCCGATCATCACATCTTAATTTAGTTGAAGTTGTGGTTTTGTGTGATGTTTGTGATTAAATTTTAAGTTGTTTATTTTGAATGTTGTAGAGGTAAATTTTATCTTGGTTGATTTTAGTTTTGGTTTTGGTTATGGTTATGCGGCTCTCCTGATGGTTTTAGTTTTCATGCAGGGTGACATCGTTGTTTAGCATGAAAATTTGCAGGTATAAAAGTACAATATGAAAAACATATTATGAAAGTATAAGAAAGACAACGTTGAAAACTGTAAAAGTGTACTTAGCGAGTCTTCTTGTTCCACCACCTGAAACTTGAAATGCATGTTAAGACAATTTATGAAGAGCAGGAAAAGTAAAGTTTTGGTAATTTTCCTAACCCTATGTCATATCTTGATGAGTAATGAAGAGCAGAAAAGGTAAAATTTTGGTAATTTTCCTAACCCTATGTCATATCTTGGTGAGTCAAAAATGCATGTTAAGGCAGTTTATGAAGAGGAGGAAAGGTAAAATTTTGGTAATTTTCCTAAACCTATGTCATATCTTGGTGAGTCCTTAAAATGGATGATTCCATTGAGCAGAGAATAATGAAGTTTTAATAGCCTCTGGGTATCCAACAAGTTAGGAGGGGGAAGCAGGTCCATGCCTCCCTCTCACCAACTAGTGAAAATCCTCGAGTCCATTTAAACTTATTATGTTGCTTAATGGTCCATCCTGTAAATACCCATATTCAGTCAGTACTGATGTCTCAATTATCCCTAAGAATAGGGTGATTAACACTAGTGATTCAATTTAAGAATTATGTGGGTGAAGACCCTTAAAGGGGCAAGTTAGTGTAATTTGAACACTTAGCCAAATTTTTAATCCTAATTGGGCTTAGTGGTGTTTCACGGATATTTGATATAATTATGCTTACTTCTCTAATCCTTTTTTAATCAATTTTTGATTTAGCCTAAGTCATCACTGAGCCCTTAAAATCTAGGTGAGTGTCTTAATTACTTTTGAAAAGGGTTAAACTTTAGGTGGTCTTGATTCATAATTTGGATTTTATTTGAAAATCAAAATAGGGGAAAAGGGTTAAACCTTAGGTGGTCTTGATTCATAATTTGGATTTTATTTGAAAATCAAGATAAGTATTAAATTGATTAATTATTGACTTCAAAAGTCATACCCCTAAGTCCAAGATCATTTAATTATAATATATTAATTATTGACTTCAAAAGTTATACCCCTAAGTCCAGGATCATTTAATTTTAATAAACTTCAAAATCTTAATAATTTAGAAATTTATTAATCTTAATTTAGAAAGTGAGATTGGTTTCTACCAGTTAAACCCCTTTCGTTTCAAGCATAAAAAAATTGTGATTTTTCAAAATTTAATTTAATTTATGTAATTATTTTCATGCAAAAAAAGGATTTTTCAAAGAAAACTCCTAACTTGACCAAGTTAAATTCTAATCCCTTGAAATTTTTACTGGAGGTGGAACTAGATTAGGTAAGCCTTTGAACCAAATTTCATAATTTTTTGAATTCTCTGTGATTTTTTAGAATTATTTTAACTGGTGAAAATTAAGCTTTGTATTTTTGAAAAATCTCTCTGAGGTCAGAGAACCTAGAGGAGCAAATTTTACATTTTTTTTTATTTTTCTTTGATTTACTGGAATTATTTTAGTGAAAAACTCATTTTCAGCCTTTAAATATTATTTTTAAGCTTTGAAATTATTTGGAAAATCAGGAAAAATATTCTAATTGTTCTTAAGTGATTATGAATCAATTTAGAACATTTCCATGAGTTTTATTATTTTTGTGAATTTTATAGATTTTTAACTATTTAAATATTTAAAATAGGCTAAAAACTAAGTTTTATTTTAAATATCATTTTATTTTTAAGAAGTACCCGTGACCATAGAGAACTCAAAAAAACTAAATTTCATAATTGTTTGAGTTATATTTTGATTTTTAAAAATCATTTAAGTGTTAAAGGTGGTATTTATCTTTAAAAATCAACTTAAGTTGTCAAATGAACTTAAAATATTTTGAATTTTTTATGATGAGTTCTCTAGATCATAAATCACAGTGGAGATCAAAAATCAAGTCATTTAAATGTTTAATTTTTCCAAAATTAATTATCTTAGTGATTTAGTGTTTGTAAAATTTAAGGATATTTTAAATGACTTGACCCATGAAATTATTTTCAAAGGTTTCTCTAGTCATGGTGGACCTTCCAAAATTTTCTTAGGATTTTATAATCAATATGCTAATTTCCATGATTATTTTAAAGAAATAATGTGAAATAACTTGAAAAATATGGGTCTATGTATAGTAACTTCCTCTGACTTTGGAAGAATCAGAGAATACTTCACCTAACAGAGGCTACAACATGTCAAAATTCTAAGCCAAGATAATGTGCTAATATGCATGGAGAATCAAGTGATCCCAAATAGTATTTAATTAGATAAAAATAAAATGTGCATCAAATGGACTTGAAATTTGTTCCACATTATTCTCCTCTGTTCACTGAGCAAGAGGGTATTTTTATTTTATTTTTGTGATTTTTCTACACAAAGTTATGAATTTTTTAAGTTAAGGGTATTTAAATAAATAAGAAAAAGCCTCATTTATCTATTTAAACAGCGCGTGCTGACTAGATCCTAGGCAGCTCCGAAGGCATGCGTAGCACGC
The DNA here is from genome assembly GCA_002079205.1 of Phalaenopsis hybrid cultivar. Classification (NCBI taxonomy): domain Eukaryota; kingdom Viridiplantae; phylum Streptophyta; class Magnoliopsida; order Asparagales; family Orchidaceae; genus Phalaenopsis; species Phalaenopsis hybrid cultivar. Next base: position 96,394 of record JXCR01144233.1, on the reverse strand, counting down.
TCTGGTTTGAAGTCGCCGTCCACGTAGCTTGCTGACTCGACCCACTCTTTAAATCCCAAAGCGCTATCCGGCTCGATCTCCCCCGTCCTGTCATCGTCCCCGATAGAATGATCTTGTGTCTGTCCACACTAAAACCCTAAGATCTCAGCCTAGAATCAACCAAATCACTTTGGGTTTAATCTTATGGACTCATCTAAGTGAGACGAACACATCCATACGATTAATGTACCATGAAATCAAGCTTAAGTAAATGGGGAATCAAAATTAGCTCAGGAGGAGGAGAAGTTTTAAACCTTTGCTCTGAGAAAAGAGGCTTCAATCAGAGGTGCTTGGCACGTTCATTGTGGTCCAAGGAGGCTAGGGATTGAGTCACTGGTCTTGGTGTAAGGCCTAGGTATGAATTCAACCAAGCTCGATTTCAGGTGTTGGTATAGAGCTATGGTAGAGGCTCTGTGGAAGCGGGATTTGATGGGGCTTTAGCTTTTTTCACTATTGTGAAGGTGTGGGTGAAGTTAATTTATGTTTGATGGACTATGGAGGTGTATTGGGTTCTGTCCTGGTTTCCGGCACGGTTTCAAGCTCAAAATTGAGCTCCGGCAATGGAAATGGGAGAGAGAAAATGGTTGGAATGCACCGAGGGGATCTTAGGGAAGCTCTGTGTGAAGTTTGGAGAGGCATCTCTAAGGAAAATTCAGTACTTTGTTTAACGACCATAGAGGTGGCCTTTTATAAAAATGGGGTTATGGTGGTTGTCGTGGCCAATTAGGAGGTGTAATGTGGTGCTTAGGTGGAGGGCAGAGGAGCTCCATAATTTTTTTTGGATGAGCTAGCCTCTAGGTTTGATTTGGGTGAGGTGTCATGGGGGTGGCTCTTAGTTTTGGGCTTTTTTGGCTACTAGGCTGGCCGGCCGGCCAGGGGGAGTTGGCTAGGAGCTCAGGGAACCAAGAGGAATCCATCACAACAATTTAATGCAAATGTGCTTTGATTTGGCAAAGATATCTTAAACATGTGCATTTTTGGAAATAAGATCTCTTAATTTGGAGGACCTTTGGTCCATGGGTTGATAAAGCATGTGCATTTTTGGAAATAAGATCCCTTAATTTGGGGAACCTTTGGTTCATGGCTTGATTTAGGTGATATTTGGACTGGTCACTAAGTCCAACTAATGGCTGTGGTGGAGTTAATTTGGTGGCTTTAGGGTAGTTAGGTCACATTTGGTGTATGGGTCCAAGTGGCAAAAGACCAAAAATTGGCTTTGGGCTAGGTTATCCATGTCAATTGGCCCAAATAATTATTTCATTTGGTATAGATGATCATAAGGAACAACTTTGGTGAAGGATGGAAGTGGTTTTGAGTCCAATTGAAGAATCAATTTGAAGGAATTTTGAACTTTAATCAATTTCGTCATGTTGGGCTATGCTTGGGTCTAGCTTGGGTTATCCTTGGGATACGTCCAAATTAATTGTTTTAAATGGTCAATAGGGACCTCATGAAGAGTTTTCAACATGAATTGGATGCCAATTTGGAGGTTAAGGTAATCAATTGCGTGAAATTTGGGGACTTAGCCAATTTGGGGCAAATTTTGGGAATTTTGGATTTAGGCCAAAATCAAATGGATTTGAGACTTCACCAAGGAAAATTGATGGTTGATTTTGATGTATAGGAATGTTATAAAGATTTTTCAACATTAATTGAGGCCAATTGACTAGGCTATGGGTTCAATTTGGTGAGATTAGGTCATATGGTCAAAATTGAGATTTTGACCCAAATCAAAATTGGGCTCAAATCATGGACCAATTAAGCTTTTATTTGGTTTATTTTGGTTATATAAGAAGTGAATTGGAGTTTAGGATTGGAATTGGGGTCAATTCAGATCAAATTGATGGACATTTGAGTTGGATTTGGGGAAATTTGAGCCTTTAAAGGGCAATTTAGGAATTTTGGTTAAATATGGTCAAATTGGCCAAATTGGGTCATGTGGTAGTTGAGAGAAATAAAATTGGGGTTATTTATGATTTATTTGGATTTTATGGGAATTTTTGGAATTTTTAGGGTTTTGAGCTATGGAGGGGTATTTTGGTAATTTGGGTGTGTTTTAGGGGTAAAAGGCCAAGATGGGTATTTTGGTAGATTTGAGGTACCAACCATCACCAATAAGCCATGGACCAATGGAAACCCCATTTTGGTTCCTCTGCATAGTGGTTTTAGCGAAACCAAAGCTAGGGCTAGTGTATCCCAAAAGATCAAGGGATCTAGGTTTGGACCAATGGAAACCCCATTTTGGGTCCTCTATGTAGTGGTTCTAGCCAGACCATATCCCTGGGCTAGTAGGTTTAGGGGACCATCTTTATGAGTATCCCAAAAGATCAAGGGATCTAGGCTAAAGCCATGGAACAAAGGAAACCCCATTTTAGGTCCTCTACATAGTGGTCTTAGCCAAACCATAGCCCTGGGCTAGTAGGTTTAGAGGACCATCTACATGAGTATCCCAAAAGATCAAGGGATCTAGGCTACAAATTTGACTTCAGGGTTGTGAGTGATTGTGGGTGTAGATAAGTGTAGTGAGTGCCTTAGCTCCAGACTAACACCCAAGGTCAACCCTAAGGTCCAACAATCCTAAGGGAGACTCATCTTGAGTTTCCCCCACAGTGACCCCACCTACTAAGTATTTAGAGGTTGAGAGCAATATGTGGAACTTCAAGTTGAGTGGAGAAGAGTTTGGAATTTCTAATGGTGAGGGTTCCACGTCTAGTTTTCTAGGAATAGTCAACAGTAAAAGTCTTATGGCTAGACCCTAGGGTACTAAAGAGGAAAAACTAAACCTCAACCAAAAATGAGGTCAACAGTATTATAAAACTTTCTATCCAGGTTCAAATTCTCCTTTTCTTATCTTCCAATCATGTCATTCTATCATCTTTTCCTTATAAATTCTCGCATTATCGTAAGATTCATTCATAATTTCTTCAAGCTTATTCAATTGCAGTAACCTTTCTCACCAGCTTCTTTTTGAATTCTTTTATAGCCTAATATGCTTTATGCTCTAATTCAACTAGCAAATGACAAGTCTTCCCAAAGATTAATCTATACAGGGACATTCCTATAGGTGACTTATAAGTTGTCATGTATGCCCATAATGCAGTATCGAATCTAATAAGCCAATCCATTTTATTAGGATTAACACTCTTTCCAAAATTCTCTTAATTTCATGATTAAATACTTCTGCTAAACCACTAGTCTGAGGATGATAAGCAGTTGCAATTTTATAAATTATATTATATTTTTCCACCAATTTTGCAATTGTTGCATTCTTGAAATGAGACCCTTCATTGGTAATGATTACTCTCAGTATTCCATATCTTGTAAAAATGTTTTTAATTAAAAATTTTGAAATGCTCCAAGCATTACATCAAGGTAAAGTGATTGCTTCAATCCTTTTTGAAACATAATCCAATGCAATAAATATATATATATATATATCTATATATATATATATATATATATATATATAGAGAGAGAGAGAGA
>JXCR01144233.1:62853-89527 GCA_002079205.1 Phalaenopsis hybrid cultivar | reverse complement strand
CCCCCCCCCCCCAATCTAAAATTCAATATATTCATATCCCAAAAATTCAATATGTTCATAGTTAGGATGTGATCTTGAGGATAGGGGCAGATCAAAAAACTGATTAAGTTTCATTCTTTCCAGAGTTGACCATGTCTCCCGATCAACAATTGGGTGAACCTTATCCAACACCTCTCTAACTGTTGATGGTCGGCATCTACAATTCATTGATTGTTTTTTCATCAACCTATAGGAATAAGATGCATGTTATTAATACTAGAATAACCAAAGAATGTTTAGTCATCAATATGCAGAAATAAGATGCATGTTATTAATACTGTTATTAATACTGTTATTAATACTGGAATACCGTAAAACTACATCAACAATAACCTACGAATAACCTATGCAGAACATAAAAATTAACAAAGCATTACCTTAAAAATAACCTAGGAATATCCTACGAATAACCTATGCATAACCTAAAAATAAACCAGGAATAACCTATGAATAACTTATGCATAACTTAAAAATAACCTACAAATAACTCAGGAATAAACCACGCATTACTTCAAAATTAACAGAACAATACCCTAAAAACAACCCGGGAATAACCTATGCGTTACTTCAAAATTAACAAAACAGTACGCTGAAAATAACCCAGGAATAACCTATGAAAAACCTGCGCAAAACTTATAAATCACCTACAAATAACCCAGGAATAACCTAGGAATAACCTAAAAATAACTTAAAATGTCGTCAAAATCAGCTAGCAATAACCTAGTAATAACCTACTCATAACTTAAAAATTAACAAAATAATACCTTAAAAATAACCTAGGAATAACCAAAGAATAACCAACTCATAACTTAAAAATAACCTACAACTAACACAGGAATAACGTACACATTACTTCAAAATTAACAAAACAATACACTAAAAATAACGTACAAATAACCTACGAATAATCTGACATAACCTAAAAATACCCTAGGAATAACCTATGAATAACATGCGCATAAACCGACAAATAAATTAAAAATAACCCTGGAATAACCTACAAATAACCTACGCATAAATTAAAAATTACCTGCAAGCACCTTAAAAATAACCAAGGAATAACCTGAGAATAAACTAAAAATAACCCACGAATTAACTTAAAAATAACTCAAGAATAACCTGAAAAATAACCTATAAAAAACCTAAAAATAACTCAGGTTTAACCAGAGAATAAGATACACCTAACTCACAAATAACCTAGGAATAATTTAAAAATAACACATGAATAACATAGAATAGCAGCCAATAAGTACTACACTTCGGAGTAACTCAAGAATAACCCAATAATAATCAAACTAATAATCTAAAAATAACCTGAGAATAAAATGATGACAATTACCATGATAAGTTTTCCCCTCCAATGCCCTCCTTCATCCTCTTTGCCTCCTTCTTCCTCTGCTTCTTTGACTTCATTGGCTGCTCAACCTCTATCTTCTCAGCCTCTTCTGATACTGTTCTTGAGCTCTCTTCATCCTACACATACTCTGGATCATCAAACGCCATCGTCTCACGGCTTTGAAGCTATCGAACGAGGGAAATGTGAAACCCTAACAGAGCGAACGACAAAAACATAAGAGAAAAACCACCGAAGAGTATTTTTGAAGCATCTTCCTTGACATTCTTAAAGGTGGGATACTCGAAGAGACGCAGGCCGGGTCGGGTCAGCCCTCATTGAATTTTGTTTTTAAATTACGTGGACAAGCGTGTCCCACATTTTCCACGCTGCAAAGTTTAATTGGTCAGCGTACCATGTGGACCGTCAGGTCTCCTGACCAAAAAAGTGCTCCTAGCCCTAGGCTAGGGTTTAGCTAAGACTAGTACTTAGAGGACCCAAATATGAATTTCATAAAGGTGGTTGGCACCCCAATTCTACATAAATATCTAACTCGGTCTTTTGCCCGCAAATCCACCCAAATTACCTAAATGCCCTTGAAAACCTAAATTTGACCAAAAATTCCCAAATTCATCCAAAATACCCAAACTTATTCAAAAATCATTTCAAACCATTTGAAACTACCCAAATTGCCGAAAACATCCCAAAATTTCCAAAATTACCAAAATACCCTCAAATTCCAAAATTACAAAAATGCCCTTGGCCAAATGTCCCCTCAAAATCATTTCAAATGTCTGAAAAACCAATTTGGACCATTTAGTTGAACACAATTTATCCAATTTGACCACGTTGACCAAAAAGCCCAAATTGCTTTTAAATGCCGAATTTCTCCAAATTCACCTCACATACCCATCAATTTGGCCCGAATCATCCCAAATTTCAATTCTAAACTCAAATTCATCTTTCATATGATAAATTAAAACCATATTGAAGCCTAATTGACCCATGCTTTGAGCTCAATTTTAATCCAAATTAAACCCCAAATTTGACCATGTTACTTAATCTCACCTAATTGAACCATATGATCTACTCAATTGCCCCAATTTGAATCCTAAATTCTTCCTGACAATACTAAACATCAATTTAGACCTTTAATTGGCCTTATTTAAGTCTCAATTTTACTCAATTTTAACCCACATTCAGAATCCCCAAATTTGCCCTAAATTAGTTGTCTTTAAATTCCACTAACTTGAATGCCCCAACCCCAAAATTGACAACTAATTTATGTTGAAAACCTTTTATGACATTCCTCTAGACCATTTTGAACCATCAATTCGGACTTAACCCAACCTTAGCATAACCTAAACCCAAGTCTAACCCAACACTCCCAAATTGACCAAATGCCTAAAATCTTCCAAATTAAACTTCCAAACCAATTCAAAATCACTCCAAATCTTTTATAAACTACTTATGACAATTACCCACACAAAACTGCTCAATAAATTGAGATGAATTGCATGGCTAGCTGATCCCGAGTGAAATATAATTGTGTAAAATTATATAGTTGACTCCACTATGCAATGGTGCCAAAAGCTTGATGCAATATTTTATGAATTAGAAATTTAAGCAATTAATGTTGAGATTCTATGCAAGTATAAGTATCATTATCAAGCAATAAATGACTTTCTATTTAAGCCCCAAATATTGATCCCACAGGGAAGGTTTAATTTTGAAATAATAAAATTACTTGGAAATTCACAGAAAGTCAAAACAAAATTACTGTCACTAATTTCATTTGTTGAGAATTTATCATAACTAAATTATTTAAACAATAACAAAACTAAAATACAAAGTTTAAATAGAAACTACTAGACTATTAAACTATGTTTATGTGATGAAGTTTTTTTATGTGAAAAAGCATATTTCCCACTACAATGAAATTTTGGTAAAATGAGATGAGATAAATGGTTTTAGTATGTATTGTGTCAAATAGGAGCAGTTTTAATTCTCTACCCTAATATAGTGTTATAGAAAATAATTGTTTAATCCTAGGTTTAGTCTCTACATCCATGGTTAGGCTAGGAGGATATTGGTTACCACTTCAAAGCTCCCACTTCCCTACACCTGAAGGCTAACTCTCTCTTTAGTTTTTAAACACTAAAACCGATTTGGGGATTTTATTCCGTCACCCTAAGGATTCTCCAATTCTACACTAAACAAATTATATTTCCCTATTTATTTGCACTTACTCCCATGAACAAAATTCTCCTTCATGGACTCAAATGTGATTCTCACTCTGTTGTAGAACTCATACTCCATTTCTTGAATCATATGTTTCACCACATATTTTAACAATTAAATTGGCCAGATCGAAATGTAAATTAAATTTAGAGTTAAAAAATCATCAAAATTTATTTTATATTTTAATATTGACACATCCATATTATTTCTTCATTTCACCATATCTTAGAGTAGGGAAAAAATAAAAAAAACTACTCAGACTTCATGAGAAAGATACAACAAAACACAAATTTCATATATAAAAGCAAGTTCATACAACACTAATGAACAAACAACACTTATTTGAATCTCTTTCTCAAAGAAATCCCTTGTAGCCTCTTTTAGGAAATGTAGGAAGAAGAAATCTCTCACTTCTCTCCTTCTCCAACACTCTTAGAGAAGAGTTTACACTTAATCTAACCACAAAACTCTAATTTATATTAACAATGGACTCTAAATGCTTGTGGAATGAAAAATGGAAGAATGGGTGATGTGTAGAAGGTTGAATTGGAGTGATGAAATGTTAGGAAGTGTCATTTCTCTGATCAATTTTGGCCCTAAATAAAGCCTAGAGTCGCTTCTCCATAAATTGCCTCCAAAAATCTCTTCAAAAAGCATCCAAATTTATCGAATCTTCTAGAAACTTGCACTGAAACAACATTAGAGCTGTCAGTGCTAGTGTTCCTCAATTTAACTCGCTGCTTACTGTCAAATGGCATCATCGGCACTGCTTCTAGTGCCGTCGGTGCTGAACAAATTTTCAACTTCTTCATTTTTACTCTAAAATTCATCCTTTTTGCTTCCTTTTTACTTCAAGTCCTAAAATTCAACAACCTATAAGAAAACATAAAAATATCTTCCATTAAAGTGCAATATTACAAAAAATGAGTACAAAATATGGGTCTAAAAATGAATATATTTTTGTGCATCAAAATCCTCCAAACTTACATGTTACTTTCCCTCAAGTAACTCCTCTACTATATAAAAATATGACTTATGGTAAATAATTTAACTTTTGGATTTCCATATCTTAGTCCACTAAATATAATACCATAACTTAGGAAAAATTCAAGAAAACTTCAGTCAATACTAAAGCTATGAGAATATTTAGCAATCAAGTCCAAGATTTTTGATTCTCTATTCTTTTCAAGAAAAATTGCAAATTGTCATATTAAAGTCACTTAAACTATTCATATGAAAAAAAGCTATATAAAACTTTTGCTAGTAAATAAACTAATACTCAAATAAAAGTTTAGAAAATGTAGGAAGCCTTCTTTTTTAAATTGATTCAAGTGAAGCCAATTTTTAATTAAGCATCTCCTCAAGCTTCTCCCCACATCTTTTCTTTTATTTTTTTTATATGTGAGGATTACTATATCTGGATAGCCTTTAATGATTTTAAACTTAAATATCCTCTTCTTAAAGTTAAAAACTTGTCACATTTCTTCACTTAACAGATTTATATTAGCTTAAAGATTTCATAAAGTTTAATTCTTTTCTTCTTACATGAACATTTAAGATTTTTAATATTTCAAAATACAATTTTCTTCACTTAAAATAGAAAAACATAGTCTTTTTCTTTTATACCAAATATCTTAATCTCTAAAATTAACCCTTATTATTGAAAATTTTTACTTAAGTTTGTTATATATTTAGAAACATAAATATAGTTATCTAATGTTAGCCCCTAATACCGAAGGTCATGTTAAATTTTAAATTTTTGAAAATATAGCTAAGTGAAGACAAATAAAATTAAGTTTCTTCCTTTAAAAAGGAATTTTTCTCCCCCCTCCCCCCGCGCCCCAAACTTAAATTTTAAAAGATTTAGCATGAAGAATTGAAAAATAAAGGGTGAAAGAAAACATTAAATACAAAAAGAAAAGACATACTTGTTGAAGGTTATGATTTTGAAACTTAATTCTGAAATACTGCAGGAGCTAATATAAAAAGCTACAAGACTTAAAACATTAAATTGCACATAATACATATAAAATCTACTGAGAAAGATTTATTTACAGTACATTTAATAGAATACAAAAATTAACAACAGAACTAAACTGAATTCTAGAAATGAAAACAATTTTACAAACTACAGTTCACAACTCAACATAACAACAAAATAGAGTCTCACAATCTAATAAACAGTCTCAATAATATAATAAAAACAAACAACACAATAATAAAGTACAATCAAACATAACTAAAAAAATCAAATCACCAATCATCATCTCCTTCTTCTTCTACTACATCCAAGTTTTGTCGTTGATATGGAGTAAAAACAGTGTGAGTAAGAAACTGAACTGAATGATCACCCTTCATGTATCTCACCAACGCATCATCATAAACGGCATCATATTCAAACTTTTATCGTATCAAATCATCAGTGTGAGCATTTCTGGCATTCATGTTTTGCCATCTATGATCCATTCTTAAGATAGCTCCCTACTGGATCATTATCTGGTCTATAAGTTCTCGATTAGTAGAAGGAATATCTTTGGTCTTACTTCCAAAGCTCCAATCAACATTAGATTCATATGTCTTTATATTGCCACACCCAATAGGTCTTAGAGGCTCAATCCTCTCTTCCACAGGTCAAAAATCCACTTCTGCTTGTTCATAGAGTGTAAAAATAAGTTCAGGGTGTGCCAGACCACCAGTGGTCTCTCCTAAAGCAATAGATCTAGTGTTCATACAGATAATAGAGTCTACATTTATCCTTATCACTTGTTGAATACCAAAGTTTAGGATGGCTCTATCCTTGGTCACCTCATTATGATGATTTTTCAGAATCATTATTCCAGAAATAAAGTAGTGTCAGGCCTTAGATACTATATTAAGCATAGAAAGAGGAAACTTTACCTTAACACCATTTTTGACTTTATAGGTCCCTCTTCCATCAGTAAGAAAAGAAATAACCTCATCTAAGGCCTCATTTGTGGCAGAAAATGATTTATACTAGCAACTGTAAACATCTTCCAACTGATAAAATTCATTAATTTTTCTTTGAGAAAACTTAACCTTTCTCCCATGAACAAAAACAAAGTCGTCAAAAGCTTCAGTAAAGTTGGCACAGAATTCTATCAATACCCAAACAATTGCATCAGCAGTTAAAAAAATAGAAATTTTTCTACAACCGAGCATTGATTAATCGCTTGAATTATCCACCTGGATTTTTGAAACCACAATCTGGAATTACTTTTTTATGCTCAAGTAGACTATTGAATTGAGCACTAGCCCTGATGCTAACAAATTTATGTTCATCATAATCTACTTTTCTTCCTTTGCTTGTTCTTGGTGCCATGGGAAATCTAGAGAAAATTTGAAAAAAATTTAAAAAAAATCTAAAAACCACAAAGTAAAACATTTTATACTTAAATTTACTAAGTAAGAGTTCTTCACCAAAGGCTTTTCTCAAAATCTCTCAAAAAATTTTAAATTTTTTGGATCTCGGCAATGTTAGATGAATCCTTGGTGAAAATCAAAATTTTTTTAGTTCAAAGTGTAGCTCTTACCTAGAGAAGATGAAATCCAAAGTTTTTTTTGCCTTAAAATCACCTCAAATCCAAGAAAATGCGAGCCCTAAGTGCAAAAATCAGAGGTTGAAGGTGACTTAAAGGGTAAAAATGGTGGTTTATGATTAATATCATAAATTTTAAAGGGTTAAAGGCTGTTCTCAGGTCGAGGGCGCCTTCGGCGCTGAAGGGCTAAAAATTCCATTTTCTAATTTTTTTCAAAATTCAATTTCCTTTCAATTTTCTCCAAAGTCTTTTTGTTATTTTTAAACACAAATTTTTATCTAACAATAATTCACAAAGAAACATTTTCACAAACAACAACAAACTAAATTTTATATATGAAAATACACTGTTACAAACACATTTTTCTAATCACACTTGCACACATATTAAGCAAACCAAATTATAAATCAGCATTAAAATCAAGACACAACTCTAAATGCTGACACAAAACTATACACATAGTCAAAGTTCAAAATTCTAAGGTAAAGCAAACTAAATCAAAACCACACAATCACATTAAGTACATAACTATTTTAAACCAGTAAAGAGAGTCCAAATTCTTTAATTATTCTACCTTGTCTTCAGTGTTTTCTCCTCCTCTAATATCTCCCATAGATTGGTAATGAACGCACAAATTGTAGAAGGGTCCGTATAGGAATTGAGCAATAAAATTTTCTTCGACCAATCCTTTTTCTTTAAACATCTGCACTAATCCTGCTTCCAATGTTCCAGTATGATCAAAATTCTCTTTCATCCTCCAATATAGGTGATCAAAAAGGTACATAAGATCTCATATTTCATTCGTAATGCTATGAAGTTCTCTTTAAATTTTCTTCAATTTCTTTTCTACAGTAAGTGAACTTCCAACTATTGGTGGCGTCAATGGAGTTGAAGCATGTGATGAGTGATCTATGATAGTATCTAATGCTTCATTCTCATTCCCAAAATAATTATCATCAATAGGAATCATGGGCTCCCAAGGTAATAAAACATTTTCCCAACTTTCATATGGAACTTGAGATTGAATACAAAGTAGGAAAATTGGGGAAGGATGCTCAAGTCCATAAATTGGCCCATTCATAATAACAACCATAATAGATTTAAATATGATACATCCTATATCAATATGTTTTTTCATTTGAATGCATAATTCAAAATAGCACTTTCTTTGGTGACTCTACTAATCTTCATGGTAGGGAGTAATTTTGTAGAAATGAAGAAATGTCATTGCTTCGATAATGGATTAAGCACTGAAGCAGAGAAACTAACGTATCCTTCATGTCGCATTTCATCCGATAAAAAATTATAGACATCTTGCAACAAATCTCTGGTAGGGATTAAATTTTTATAGTGATAGATTGGAATGATTTCTATCATATACAACTGATTGATCTACGCAGGAGTAAATAGTACAGCATTACCTTGTACGAAGGCAACTCCTTGGGCAATTCCATGTAAGTTGGCATAAAATTCCTTCAGTACTGGTACAACAACTGCAACATTAGTGTATCACAGAACTGCCTATCACCTTTGTACAATGATTTTATCAAATGGAGAACATAGATTAACCAATCCGTGATTGACAAAGCCTCTCTCCTTGATAAGCCTCTTCTTTGTAATAACTTTGTTGTATAATCTTTGCGCGTCCAAACTGATAAACTTTCTTTTATTGAAAACTCCATACCTGGATGTATTTCTGGAATTGGAGGCCATGAAATTCAAAAATAGGAAGTTTCTGGTCGTCGAAAGGACTTTAAAAACACCTCTCAATGGTTATTACAGAGCGAAATCCCGCCAAAGTTCTCCAAAATTCATCCTGAACCGTCAAACTGCTATCAGCCCCATCGACGCTCTCGATGGCACTATCGGCGCTTTGGTCTATCTACAGGCGCTGTTAGCGCCCATTGTGGCGCCAGAGGCTAAAATTGCATTTTTTTCATGTTTTTATCTATTCAATTCTAAATTTTTCTCTAATACTAAAATTATTCATAATTTATAATATATAAAATTATGTAGGATTGTTATCTACTAATATATAAACACTTATCAAACAAAATAGGAATACATAGATAATTATATTTATACATAAGTTGTCTCCCATAAAGCGCTTGGTTTAACGTCGTCAGCCCGACATACCATTTGATTAGTTGGGTTGACTTAGCATTAAAACTTATTTAAATTTTGGTATGTGCCCTTCATAATAATGTTTCAATCAATGCCTATTAACTTCTAATATCTTTCTAATGTCAGGATCTTTAACAACTAGAGTTCCATAATGAAAAACTTTAATCACTTTAAATGGTCCTAACCATTTGGATTTCAGTTTTCTTGAAAATAATCTCAATCTTGTATTATATAATAAAACTTATTGTCTAGGTTCAAACTTCTTTTGAATAATCTTCCGATCATGCTATATTTTCATTTTTTCTTTATAGATTTTGCATTATCATATGCTTCATTTCTAATCTCCTAAAGTTCATTGAGTTGCAATAATTTTTTTCTCACCAGCAACTTTTAGATTAAAATTAAATTTCTTAATAGCCCACAATGTTTTATGCTCCAATTCTACTGGTAAGTGGCATGTTTATCAAAAAATAAGTCTATATGGGGACATTTCTATGGGAGGCTTATAAGCAGTTATGTATGCCCCTAATGCAGTTTCTAATCTAGCATACCAATCTAATTTATAATGATTTATAGCTTTTTCTAAAATTTGTTTAATTTCACGATTTGATATCTCTGCTAGACTGCTAGTCTGAGGGTGATAAGTAGTAGAAAATCTATGCATAATATCACATCTCTTAATCAATTTTTTGATTTTCTTATTCCCAAAATGAGATCCTCTATCTGTAATAATTACTTTCGTCATTCTATATCTATTAAAAATATTTTTAATTAAAAAGTTTGAAACACTCTGAGCATCACATCTAGGTACAACAATAGCTTCAATACAGTTGGACATATAATCAACAGCAAGTGATATATATATAAATTCCAAAATGAAGCCATAAATGGTCCTATAAAATCTAAACCCCACACATCAAAAATTTCAACTTCTAATGTGTAATTTAGAGGCATTTCATTTCTTCAAGAAATATTTCCTACTCATTGACTTCAATCGCATGTTTTAATATATTCATTAACATCTCTAAAAAGAGTAGGCCAATAAAATCCAGCTTGCAAAATCTTATATGTAGTTCCATTCATTCCAAAATGTCCTCCAAATTTAGAATCATGACATCTTTCAATGATTTGTTGAGTTTCTTCATAAGGCACACACCTTCTAATAATTAGATCTTTACATTATTTATATAGATATGGGTCATCTCAAAAATAGAGTTTTGAATCATATATAAATTTCCTTAATTGTGGATTTTTTATATCAGGTGGTAAAATATCACTTACAATATAATTAACTATATCGGCACACCACGATACATTCATTTCATCAATACTATATAATTGTTCATTAGGGGAATTCTCTAAAATTTCATTTACAAAATTAGCTAATATTTCTATTTCTAGTGAAGACAAATGATCAGCTATTTTATTATCATTTCCCTTTCTATAAACTACAGTAAAATCAAATGCTTACAATAGAAGTATCCATCTAATTAATAAAGCATTCTTCTTTTGCCATCAAGTATTTAATAGCAGAATGATCTGTATGCACTATACATTTAGTTCCAATTAAGTAAGATCTAAATTTACCAAAGGCTTAAACATTAGCAAGTAACTCTCTTTTAGTAGTAGTATAGTTGATTTGAGCATCATTTAGAGTTTTACTAGTATAATATATTACTTTAAAAACTTTTTTGTGCCTTTGTCCTAACACAGCCCCAATAGCATAATCACTAGCATCACACATTATTTCAAATAGTTTCTCCTAATCAAGTGAAACTATTATAGGTGCAGTGATTAATTTATCTTTCGATAATTCAAATGCTTTTATGCATTCCTCATTAAAATGAAATTTCGTGCCTTTTTCTAAAAGTTAGCATAATGGCTTAGTTATTTTAGAAAAAAATTTATGTAATGCTTGTAGAAACCAACATATCCTAAAAAGATTCTTACCTCTTTAACATTAGTCGGAGGTGGTAACTTTTAAATAACTTGAATTTTTACATAATCTACTATCATGCCATTTTTAGAAGTTTTATGCCCAAGTACAATTCCTCCTACAACCATAAATTGACATTTTCCCCAATTTAGTACTAGGTTGATTTTTTTCACATACTTCCAGAAATTTTTCTAAATTATTTAAACATAATTCAAATGAAGTTCCAAATACCAAAAAATCATCCATAAACACTTCCATTCCATTTTAAATAAAATTGCTAAAGATTGACATCATATATCTTTGAAATGTTGCAGGTGCATTGCATAATCCAAAAGGCATTCTACAAAATGCAAATATTTCATATGGGCTAGTAAATGTTGTCTTTTCTTGATGCTCTAGAGCAATTGGAATTTGATGATAATCGGTATATCTATATAAAAAGCAATAATGTTTGTTCCAAGCCAATCTATCCAACATTTGGTCTAGAAAATGTAAAGGAAAGTGATCTTTTCTGGTGGCCATGTTTAATTTTCTATAGTCATTATAAATTCGCCAACCAGTAACTTGTCTTATGGGTATTAATTCATTTTTCTCATTTTCTTCAATGGTCACTCCTTCTTTCTTCGGAACACAGTGAATTGGACTTACCCATGCACTGTCTAAAATAGGATATATAATTCTAGCATCTAGACATTTTAAAATTTCTTTTTTAACAACTTCTTCCATTATTGGGTTTAATCTCCATTGAGGATCAGCTTTAGGTTCACATTGTTCATCTAATAGGATTCTATGGATACAATTAGAAGGACTAATTCCTTTAATATCTACTAAAGTCCATCCAAAAGACTTTTTATATTTTTTCAACATCCATATTAATTTTTGTTCTTGAATTTTAGTTAATTCAAAGATACAATAACAAGCATTGTAGATGACTCTCCTAAAAATACATTTTTAAATGGGCAGGTAATATTTTCAATTCGAGTTCAGGTGGTTTAATACTTGAAGGAATAATATTTTTATTATCATTTTCCAAAAAGTCTAAAGTTTCAAATTTGACCTAAATATAATCCAAATCTTCTTCTTTTATTGCATCCTTATTTTCAAAAAATCCTCCTTGCTTTAATTTGTTTTCAAATTCATTCTAAAATTGCTCATTACTGAGATAACCAGTTACTTCTATCCTAAAACATTCATTATCTTTTTCTATTGTTGGATATTTCATAGCTTTTGCAATAGTAAATGTTACTTCTTGATCATTAATTCTCATTATTAATTCTCCTTTTTGTACATCTATCACACCTCTCCCTGTTGTAAGAAATGGTATCCCCAAAATAATAGGAATTTTTTTATCTTTCTCTATATCCAATATTATAAAGTCTGCAGGAAAAATAAATGTATCCACTTTTACTAATACATCCTCTATAACTCCTTTTGGGTAAGTTATTGATCAATCAGCTAACTGAAGAGTTATAGTAGTAGGGAAAATATTTCCCAAATATAAATGTTTAAAGATCGATAAAGGCATAAGATTGATACTCTCTCATAAATCACATAAAGCTTTTCCAAAAAACTTTTCACCAATAGCACAAGGTATAATAAAACTATCAGGATCTTTTAATTTTTAAGGAAGCTTTTTTTCAATAATAGCACTACACTCTTCTCTGACTGCAATGGATTCATGATCTGTAAACTTCTTTCTCTTATTTAGTTTATCCTTCATAAATTTCACATAACTTGGAATTTTTTCCAAGACTTCAACAAAAGGAATGTTTATCGTTAACTTCTTAAGGATTTCTAAAAATTTTATAATTTTTTTATCTTTTTTCTTCTGCTTCAGTCTTTGAGGAAACTGAGGTAATGGTTTTTCTAAAAGACCTTGTGTTTGTTCATTTTGATTTTTGTCACTTTCCATTGCTTCCTTCTCTTCATCAACTTCGGTTTCTCTTTGGATCCTTTTTTCAACTTCTTTTCCACTTTGTAATTGAATAGCTTTAATTTTCTCCTTATTTTGAATTTTTGGATTAACTTCCACCGTACTTGGAAGAATTCCAGAAGGTCTGTTACTGAGTGCAGTAGCAATATATCCTAATTGATTTTTCAATATTTCTAATAGCAGCCCCTTGATTCTATATTTGATTTCCCATATTTAACATTACTTCTTCCATCATCAACTTCTTTTCCTTAACTTGTAGGTTAGGATTAGAGTTAAATCCAGGAGGATAATAAGGTCAATAACTAAGATTTCCTTGGTTGTTCAAATTTCTGGAGGGATTCACCAAATTGCTATAATTATTCCAACTAAAATTAGGGTGATTTTTCCATCAAGGATTTTAAATGTTAGAAAAGTGATTGTTATTTCAATTATTTATAGCATTTAAAGTTTCATAAAATGATTTAGTATCAATAATCTGTCATAGTGAATTTTTCTCTAATACTGGGTGTATTCGAGAATAGTTCACTCCTATTTGATCAATATTTTTTGAAATAGTAGCAATTTGAGATGCTAAAATAGACATTACATCAGAATCATGAATACTAGCCACTCTCTTAGGATTTACCATTTCAGAGGGCCATTGAAAATTGTTAGTAGTCATTTCTTCAATTAAACAATATGTTTCATCAAAAGATTTTGACATTAGTGATCCACCAGTGCAGCAATCTTATAATAGATCTTAGTGATCCTACTAATTCATTATAAAATGTTTGAATTATTAACCAATCTGGTAGAGCATGGTGTGGACATTTTCTAAAAAGATCTTTAAATCTTTCCCAAGCTTCATATATCGATTTCCCTTCAAACTAACAAAAAGATGTAATATCATCTCTAAGCTTAGTAGTTTTTTTTTGGTGGAAAATATTTAGCTAAGAATTTTTGTGATAGTTCTCCCCAAGTTTTGATACATCCAGATGTTAATGAATTTAACCAAGCCTTGGCTTTATCCCTTAATGAAAATGGAAAAATTCTAAGCCTAACAACATCGTTAAACACTCTATCATATTTAAAAGTAGCATAAATTTCAGGAAAACAAGTAAGATGTAAGTTTCGATCTTCAATAGGTGTTCCTCCAAACTGATTATTTTGTACCATTTGGATAATAAAATGTTTAAGCTCAAATGAATTAGCAACAATATCAGGATTTTGAATAGTCAAGTGAAGTTCATTTACATTAGCATAATCTTTTAAAGGACTTTTTCGATTTTTTTTTATTTGATTATTTAAGTTATTCACCATTTTGTTTAAGTTTTTAATTTCTTTTTGTTGTTTTTGAATTTTTCTAATAGTACGCTCTAATTCTGAATCATAAGGTACTAAACCTTCAGATCCAATATTTTGCATAAACAAATATAACTAGCAAAGAAAATTTTGTTAAAAATACTCTTAAATAAAAATATATTTTCCTTTTTGATTTTTTATTTTTTTAATTTTTTAAAAATTTTTAATGAATTAGTTATCTCTAAATTGCCTAATTTATCAAATCTATTTAATTTACCTTACCTTCCCCAGCAATGGCACCAAAAACTTGATCCCGAGTGAAATATAGTTGTGTAAAATTATATAGTTGACTCCGCTATGGATGCAATATTTTTCAAATTAGAAATTTAAGCAGTTAATGCTGGGATTCTGTGCAAGTATACGTATCTTTATCAGTACTAAAGGACTTTCTATTTAAGACCCAAATATCGATCCCACGGGGAAGGTTTAAATTTGAAATAATAATATTAATAGGAAATTCATAGAAAGTCAAAACAAAAATACTATCACTAATTTTGAATGTTGAGATATTATCTAAACTAAATTATTTAACTAATAACAAAACTAAAATACAAAGTTTAAATAGTAATTATTAAACTATTAAACTATGTTCATATGATGAAGATTTCCTATGTGAAAGGCATATTTCTCACTACAATGAGATTTGGGTAAAATGAGATGAGATAAATAGTTTTAATATGTATTGTGCCAAATAAGAGCAATTTTAATTCTCTACCCTGATACAGTGTTATAGAAAATCATTGGTTAATCCCAGGTTTAGTCCCTAAATCTAGGCTAGGAGGATACTGACTCCCACTCCAGAGCTCCCACTTCCCTTCACCTGAAGGCTAACTGGCGCTTTATTTTTTAAACACTAAGACCGAATTGGGGATTTTAGTTTTTCACCCTAAAGATTCTCCAATTTTACACCCAACAAAGTATATTTTTCTATTTATTTACACTTAATTCTAGGAACAAAATTCTTCTTCATGGAATAAAATGTGATCCTCACTCTGTTGTAGAACTCATTCTCCATTTCCCGGATCATATGTTTCACAACATATTTTAACAATCTAATTGGCCAAATCAAAAATAAATTAAGTTCGTAGTTGAAAAATCATCACAATTTTTTTATATTTTAATATTGGCACATCCATATTATCTCTTCATTTCACCATATCTCAGAGTAGGGAGAAACATAAAGTAAACTACTCAGACTTCATGAGAAAGATACAACAAAACACAAATTTCATATATAAAACAACGTTCATACAGTATTAATAAACAAAAAACACTTATCTCAAACTCTTTTTCAAAGAAAATCCCTTGTAGCCTCTTCTAGGAAATGTAGAAAGAAGAAATCTCTCACTTTTCTCCTTCTCCAACATTCTTAGAGAAGAGTTTACACTTTATCTCACCACAAAACTCTTAATTATAAGAACAATGGATTTTAAATGGTTGTGGAATAAAAGATGGAAGAATGTGTGATGCGTAGACGGTTGAATTGGGGCGATGAAATTTCAGGAAGAGTCAATTTTCTAATCAATTTTGGCTCCAAATAAAGCATAAAGTCGGTTCTCAAATAGGTGCCTCCAAAAGCTCATCAAAAAGCATCCAAATTTTTCCAGTCTTCTAAAAATAGGGGCTGAACCGACATTGGCTCCGTCAGCGCAAGTGTTATGCAATTTAATTCGCTACTCTTTATCAAAAGCGCCATTGGCGCGGAACAAATTTTCGACTTCTTCATTTTTGCTTCAAATTTCATTCTTTTTGCTTCCTTTTTTCTTCAAGTCCTAAAAATCAACAACCGGCAAGAAAACATAAAAATACCATACATTAAAGTGCAATATCACCAAAAATGAGTATAAAATATGGGTTTAAAAATGCCGATATTTTTGGTGTATCACTAGCTCAACCCAAAACCCACATCAAGCCACTTTACCCAAATAGACCCTTTCATTAAAATTGACTTAATCAAACTAAATTGGTCAACGAAGGACCCTCACAGCCACTAAGCTCCTCCTTTAGACCATGCTGAACATTCTTACATCCACCTAAGTGAGCGATGGACCAATGGGTCCCTAAATTAAGGGATTTCACCCCATTTTTTAGGCCTTAACCAAGAAATCTCCTCCATCATGACAAACTATTGAAGTTTAATCATAATTAACCCTCTACCTTGCTCACCTGACCACTTGACCACCTCCCCTACTCAGGTCAGCCTTCCTACTAGCCGAAAAATGCTAAATTCAAGAGCCACCAAACCCAATTTTAACCCTAGAGGCCAGCTCACCTTAACTGCTCTTTAGAGCTTCTTAGCCCTCCACCTAAGCAACTCTTTGTGCCGATCAACTGGCCCTGAGCTCCACCCTAAGCCCTTTTATTTAAACCATCTTCTCCATGGCCAATGAAGAGGTGTTCCAAATCCTTGGGAAACTCTATCAAAATCTAACTAGAGAGCCTCCAAGCATTCCTCAGCTTAAGCCAACCATTTTCCCCTCTGATTCCCACCATGAGAGCCCAATTCTGAGCTCAAAATTCCAGCTGAGATTAGAAAATCTCTCCACAGTCCACCAAATTCAAATTAATTGTTCACACGCCATTCCTAGAGAAAGAGAAGTTGATTCCCCCTAAAAGCCCCTACTGAAACAGCCTCTAGGATAGCTCTAGACCAACACCTGAAATCCAAATTGGTTGAAATCATACCTTGACAATTCACCAAGGTACAAGACTTTATCTGGAGGTTTTCTAGACTCAACCAAAGCTACCACAACCATCTGATTGAGGCCTCCCCTCTCAGTAAAACGTATTGAGTTCTAACCCTAACCCGAGCATATTTTAATTCTCCATGAGTAATGGCTTGATTTCATACTTGATTAACCATACAGATGTGTTTGTCTTAAGTACATGAAGTTTAGAAACAAACCTCTTGTGATTTGGTTGAGTTTAGGCAAAGATCTCAGGGTTTTAGTGTGGACGGTTTACGGGTTAGGTCACTTGGGGACGATGAATGAATGTCGTTCGATCGTCCATCTATCCAATAGACAGAGGAGACCAAGTTAGACAAACTCTTGGTGCGTGAACTGTAGACCGCATGGCATGTCTATGTGGAAAGTGTAATGAATGCATACCGCATCTTCTTTCGGAGCTGCCTATGATCCAGTCAGCGTTGTGTGGAAAAGTAGATAAATAGGGGTTTTATAAATTAAATTAAATGTCGGATCTTTAAAAATTCATATCTTTGCATAAAAATCATAGCAATAAAAGAAAAATACCCTCTTGTTCATTGAACAGAGGATAATAATCAAGATTAAAAATAAAAATTATTTGTCAAGTATATGATTTTTAATTAATTAAATACCCTATGTGGTATTTCAATTCTCCCTGACTAAATAGGGCTCACCATGGCTTGAAATTTCTATAGTTTATTCCTAATCATAAAGGGGATGTTCTCTGATTTTTTCATGGTCAGAAGACTTCTTTAAGCTTCTAACCCTAATTTTTAAGCTAACATCGCCAGTTTGGCTTATTTTAATTATATAAATCAAAATATCATTTGGAAAATTATGAGAATAATTTTAGTAGGTTTTCTGTGGTCAATGAAGTCTAGGAAAAATATTATGATGTTTTGAATTATTTTGTACATTTCTATATTTAATCAAATGTAAACACTTTGTGTTAATTTATGTAAATTATATACTTATAAACAATTGAAAAGTTCAATTCCACATTGTGCATAAAAATCATATTTACTTACTGTAAAAATTTAAAATTATTGGCTTAATTTAAGCTCTATAATTGATTTTTAAAGATACTTTGTATTTTTGTACAAAAATAATTATAATAAATTAAATAAGCTTAGAAAAATCATGAAAAATACTTTTCTAAGTTTCTTGTAATCAGGGGCATTTAATAAATGAAATATATTTTTGTGAAAATATGTCATTTTTAAAGTTTGTTTTGAATTAAAAATAATTAAAATAATCAAATTTTTCATAAATAGAAAAAATGGTTCAACATGTGTGCAAGTTTTCCCTTATTCCTTGGAATTCATTAGGATGTTTTTTTCTTATTTTCTTAAGTTAAAAATAAATTTAAAAAGCTTAAAACTGATTTTTCCTTTTTTTCTCATTAAAATAATTATAATAAATAAATTAGAAATCATAAAAATACAAAAATTGATTCAGTGAGTATTCTAAACTCAGAGAAGTCTAATAAAAATATAAAAATATTTTTTGTGATTAAAACATTATTTTCTATTTAATTAAATCATTGAAATTGATCCAAAATTAAATAATAATAATATTAATAAGTTAATTCAAAAATCATCAAATTTTTTCTAAGTGTTTCTCTGACCTAAGGAAACCTCTAATAATTTTCTCATAAATAAAAACTTTATTTTGGATAGTTAAATAGATCAATTTTGAAAACCTAATTTCTTAAATTTAAATAATTATTTAAATTAAATTAAATTAAAACAAAACCACATTATTCTCCTCTGTTTCAATTAACTCATGGATATGTCACTTTAAATGCTCAAGTCATTTGAGTTGTGTTTAATGAGTTATGATGTAAAGTACCCCAAGAGCAAAATAGTCATTTTAGATTTTTGTTCTTAATCAAAATTTAGGATTAACCAGGCGAAAATGGGAAATTTTGATCTTAATGAACATATTTCAATGATTGAAATGCAGTGATATTAAAGGTAGAAACTCACTCCCCACCTTTGCACACCATCAACAAAATCATAATTCTCTTAATCTTCAAGACTTGGAAGTTAATTAAAATCAAATGATTCTCAAGTGACGGGCTTAAGCTAGAAAGATGATAGTTTAATTTTCTTCATCCTAAAGTTGAGGATGATGTGATCATTTAATAAGAATACATATCACATAAATCAAACTTTTAATAATTACCATTCCACCTATCATGATTGTTAATGGCTTAGTAGTGACATAGGCTCAATATCTACACTCAATTAACCAGATTTAGAAGATAACATGATTGGGAAATAACATCTATAAACACTACAAGCCTAACCTTAATTGCAGGCACCACAATCTTAGATAACTTAAACTTTCTTTAGAGGCACCCACTCACATAACTTTTAACTAAAACATCCATTGATTAATTGGGTATCATATCCTCAGGATAATTAAATTATCAAGTTTCACTGAGCAATGGGGTAGTCACACTTCGACCTCAGATGATTAGTGGAACAATATGATAAGTTCAAAATGAACTCAAAATATTTCAAGAGATCTTCCAAGCGGTCCAGGGTCATGCCTCGAGCATCTTGAAATCTATTGGACATTCTGAAGGGCAAATTGGACTTGCCATATTTTGTTCTAAAACCATCCACTAAGATCTTTTGAGATTCAATAAAGTCATAACTTTGGGTTTGGTAGCTAAACCTTCACCTACTCCTGCAATTTAAATTCTCTGCAAAATTATATACATTTCTTGCAAGTACTAACCTTTCAGGTGGATAAACGAGAAGAATCGATAGTTACACTTTTAAATTATTGCATTTACCTTTTTATACTTCTTGCCTCGAGCTTGCATGTTAAACAACAATGTTACCCTGCATGAAAACTAAAACTGCTAGGATAGTCATAAAACAAAAACCAAAACTAAAAATTAATCAAGATAAAATTTACCACCACAACATTCAAAATATAAGACAACTCAAAATTTAATCACAAACATCACAAAGCCAAAATTGCAACTAAATTAAAATGTCTCTATCGGATGATCGAGAATCCCTAGGAGGAGGTAACCTACGGTTGCTAATAAGATTTCACACAGTCTAAATGAAAGTGCGGAACTCATTAAGTTGATTTTAGTAAATTCATTTGGACTAAGTGAATAAAAAAAATAGTGGTACCAGAATGAGGGAACCGTAGAATTCTAAATGGTGTCGCTCTAATCAACTTTAATATGCCCCATAATATTTAAATAACCATGACCCTTAGGGACATCTGATTTGACATCATAACTTGAAACAATAGAAAACTTAAACTTGCTATGACGAGGAGCTTAGAGCTAGCATTGTGGGCAGCATGGTCATCTTCAACAGCAAAACATGTATACATCAGCTAAACCATTCTCTCTTTAGAATTAAACAACCAAGTCAATGACTTCGAGGTGGTTTGCTTATGCAACATAAATCCTCAAATTTTCTTTAGGATTTTGTATGGATCGACTATACGATATAAGCCCTAACTCACTTTAGGATTCTGAGGTTGTTGTTCATCATGACTTAAATCCTCATATCTTCCAAGCTATTTATGCGATCATTTCACACGGATGTAAGTCATAATTAATAAAATTGACATGATGAAACATTTAAATATTTTTCTCCAAAACTGAAGCCAAACCATAGGGTAGCATGTGAAGTCAACGAGGTATCCTCTGGGTCTGCGATATCCCCTAGTTCTTCCTCCTTTGGATTCTACAATAATTATACCAAATTTAAGCCATTCCCCTTTTATACCTCTTTGTCCGATCTCATTAAAAAGTCCATCCTTTTGACCTCTTTGAAGATAATATTCCCTAATTTTTATCAAGAGTTTTCTTAGGTGACTTTGGTTATCTAAGATGTAATTAATTATAGGGGCTTGCCCATATAGGAAGCTTTTCCAAACCCAGCTTAATATAAACCATATTTAATTCTTTTTATTAAATAGGGGAACTTGTCAGCTTATAAATAAAATGATTTTTGCAGATCAAATTGATGTCATATATTTCTTAGTTTATTTTATCGAGTCTCACCCTCAACTCTTGTGTTTATCTTTCGGGATGGATACATAGCTTGAGGTGTAGTGCTCTTTCATTTAACTACGAAAGATATGGAATCAGTTTGATTTAATATTCATATNGACTTCTGGATCCATTGGCTTTCAAAAAATTAACTTTTTTCCTAACTTTCATAAGGCACTTACGATTGATTGCAAAGTACGAAAATAGTGGATGAATGTTCTAGTCCAGTTGCAGAACCATTCACAATCAAAACCAAAACTAATGTCAAATTAATAGCTCCATCTTTAATATATTTTTTGGTTTGAATACAATAGTTTAGAATGACACTCTCCTTAGTGAACTTACTAATTTTCATGGCAGGCAGTAATTTCAATGCAATAGAGAAGTGTCAGGCTTTTGAAAATGGATTTAAAAATGACAAAGAAAAACTTACATTTCCATCATCTCTGGCCTCCCAATTCACATCTTCATTTGTAAAGTTGTGGTAGAGTTCATTCATTTCTCACTTGTAGGAATAAACTTTTCATAATGGAAAACAGGCATATTTTCAATCATAAAAATCTCGTTTACTCTTGAAGAAGTGAAATGCACAAACCTACCTCGCATGTAAATCACTCCTTGGTTGATCTCATGAAGATTTGCATAAAATTCTTTTACTACAGGAACAACAACAACGACAGTAGTGTAGCAAAGCACTTCCCAACGCCTCTGTGCGACAGTCTCTTCTACTCGAGTATTCAGTGTGTTGAATCCTCAATTCACAAATTCCCTCTCTTTGATATGTCTCTTCTTCAATAGAACTCAATCTTATAATTTATGTGCATCGAAACTGATGAACATTCTCTGGTTGAAAATTCCAACTCTAGCGGAGTTTCTAGAGTGGGAAGCCATAGAAACTGAGAAGTGGTGACTCTTCCCTCGTTTTCCCCCCTAAAATATGGTTTGGAGTTAGTTTGTAGAAGTCATATGGAGAAGAAACTGCCAAAAACTGCCATTTGACATGTTTTAAACATTTTCATACCAGCGGAGCATCATGTGTGGATTCCAAAAGTTTTGTCTTTTCGATTTCGATCAAAAAAATTCTCAATTTTTCCATAGAATTAGGCAAATAAAGATGTTCCTAAATATTTTATCGAACACACGGACTACATAAAAAACTAAACATAAATATACATAAAATATATCAAACAAAACAAACTCAACAACTAACTAACAACAATACATATGGGTTTCTTACCACAATGGGCTTAGTTTAATGTCGTCAGCCCAACAATCCCTGTCTTATTATGGGTGACCCAACATTACGATCTCTTTGAAAGCTGGTCTTAGACCATCAAAATATGATTTCAACCTATGGCCATTCACTTTAAATATTCTTCCAGTCTTGGAGTCTTCAATATTAACTGCCCCATAGGGATATACTTTCTAACTCTGAATCGCCCTTTCCACCTAGATTTCAATTTTCCTGGAAATAATTTCAATCTTATATTCTATAATAAAACTTCCTATCTAGGTTCAAATTCTTTTTTTATTTTCTTTCAATCATGCTATTCTTTCATCTTTTCCTTATAAATTCTCGCATTATCATAAGATTCATTCATAATTTCCTCAAGCTCATTCAATTGTGATAATCTTTTCTCACCAGCTTCTTTAAAATTGAAATTGAATTCTTTTATAGCCCAATAAGCTCTACGCTCCAATTGAACTATAAAGTGAAAAGTTTTCCTAAAAATTAATCTATAAGGAGACATTCTTATAGGTGTCCTATTGGTTGTCTTATATGTCCACAATGTAGTATCCAATCTAGTAGACCAATTCATTTTACTAGGATTAACACTCTTTTTAAAAATCTCTTAATTTCACAATTAGATACTTCTGCTAAACCACAAGTTTGTGGATGATAAACAATTGTAATTTTATGCATTATATTATAATTTTCCACCAATCTTGCTACTGTTGCATTTCTAAAATGAGTTCCTCCATCGGTAATGATTACTCTCAACATTTCATATCTTGTAAAAGTATTTTTAATTTAAAATTTTGAAACACTCCAAGCATCACATTGAGGTAAAGCAGTTGCTTCAATCCATTTTGAAATGTATTCTAATACAATCAATATGTATATATTTCTGAATGAAGGAATAAATGATCCCATAAAATCCAATCCCCACGCATAAAAAATTTCAATTTCCAAATTAAAATTTAGAGGCATTTTATTTCTTCTTGAAATATTACCTTCTCTTTGACACAGATCACATGTTTTGATATATATATATATATATATATATAAAGGAAAAGAGCAACAAAGGCTCCTTACATGTTAATATAGACCCAAATGGGCATTACGAGAGTTGGAGAGGTATATACCCTCCCAAAAACATAAACAGAAATAGGAAACAAATGTGTCTATGGATACATGAAAAGAAGTTACACACAAGGACCAACAGTAAAGCCTAACACTAAATAACTCAATACCATCCCCCAAGGGTCTACCTCCCATATCAGTTACATGCATTTGATATAGGGGAGTGCCAAATTTTCACCATTCAGCAGGAATTTTAATTCAAGTGTANAATATTCCTCCCTTTAATAAAAGCCACTTGGTTGTCACTAATGAGATGATGAAGATGAGGTTGCAGCCTAAACGCAATGATTTTGTTGATTATTTTGGAGATCACATTTGTTAGGATAATTGGCCTGTAATCCCCCCAAGTTTTCCTATTATGATTCTTAGGTATCAGAGTGATGGTGGAGGCACTGAAATATTTAAGGGGGTCCACACCAAGAAAGAAGTTTTGGACAGCAAGCATAATGTTCTGTTTNAAGGAAAAGAGCAACAAAGGCTCCTTACATGTTAATATAGACCCAAATGGGGATTACAAGAGTTGGAGAGGTATATACCCTCCCAAAAACATAAACTGATATAGGAAACACATGTGTGTATGGATACATGAAAAGAAATTACTCACAAGGACCAACAGTAAAGCCTAACACTAAATAACTCAATACCATACCCCAAGGGTCTGCCTCCCAAATCAGTTACATGCATTTGATATAGGGGAGTGCCAAATTGTCACCATTCAGTAAGAATTTTAATTCAGGTGTAAGTGTCAGCCCAACAAAGGTTTGTTCAGTATTTCTACCCTGGGAGGCTAGCCAATGTGCTGGACAATTTCCCTCTCTAGGAATAAAATTGATATTGCTCATGTATCTGGGTGGTAGGGCAACTAATAAATTGTTCCCTCTGGTTATATTCCAAGGGGGGTTTCATGATGAAGGAGGAATTTAATGCAATTAGTAGAATCAGTTTCAATGATCAAAGGTCCCATATGGCAGTAACAAGCAATTATGATGGCCCAGTAGATAGCTATGAATTCAGCCTCCAAAGCATCCATTGCCACAGCAGGAGCAGTGAAATATAAAATGGGAGAACCATGGGAGTTCCTGAAAATTCCCCCAATACCAGCACAACCATTTGAGAAGCTGCCATTAGTGTTGACCTTCAACCAACCTGTAGGGGGAGGACTCCAAAGGATTAGTTTGAAAGGTTGAAGAGGAGGAGTAATGTTTTCTCGAGTCCAATGCTTTATAACATTAGAGAAGTGATGAAACTTGATCAGTTTCTGAATATAAGAAATACAATTAATAATCACAGATTTTGAACCTGAAAACTTCTCATCAAATTTGCTGTGGTTTTTGTACATCCATATGAACCAAGCCACAATACATGGTATCACCCAAAGGTTGTTGTTATGCCAATCTTCCCAGCTAGTAGAGAATTTAAGCCAGCTTACATTCTGACTATTAATATTCAGGAGCTTGATTAAACCTGACCAAATTTCTTGTGAGAGGGCACATGAGAAAAATAAGTGATCCAAGGATTCTTCAGCAGCACAGCAAAGTGGGCAAATTGAAGGTCCTATCAGCCTTTTCATCTTTAAAATATCATCTGTAGGCAGTAAGGAATGCCAGAGTTTCCAGCAGAAAATAGACATAGAGGGAGTTAGGAATTTACCCCAAATGACTTTAACCCAAGGCATCTGGTTCCAATTAAGGAAATGATGGTAAATGTAGGCTGATAATTTCTGGGAGTAAGCATGTTTAGTGATTATTTTATCTTTGGAAATAGATGAGATAGCATTATCCTCAACCCACCTCACATGTTCAGTGGAAAGAATAGTGTTCAGCAGTCTGCAGTTCCACTGATTATCAGACCAAAAATCTTTGACTAGAAGATTAGTATTGGGATTGAGTTGAGGCACTCAAGTTTCTCACCATTGCTGGCCCAGTTATCTAACCAAAAGTTGATATGCCCAGCTCCTAGCTCCCAAAGGAAGAGTTCCTCAACTTTATTTTTGATTTTTAGCAGTTTTGTCCATAGTTTGGAATCCCCTATCCTTTTGGATACCAAAATAGGGTGCAAAGATCTACAGTATTTCCCTTTTAGAAATCTTGCCCAAAGGCTATCCTGGGACCTGAATCTGATCCATAATTTGCAAAGTTTTATGAAACCCCGGTGTTGGAAGTCTTTGAAGCTCATCCAGTGAAATTGCTTTCTTTGACCAGACCAGAGAAATTTGTTGAAGATCCTTCCAATAGAGTCTTAAGTACCCTTTTGCATGGAGAAAATTTGTAGAACATAAGAAGGCATTGCAGTGAGAATACTCCTTAAAACAATGATCCTCCCACCATTAGAGAGGAAAGAGTTAGTCCAATGTTCAAGTTGTGCTTTGATCTGATCAATGACATCCTGGAAAGATATTTGTTTAGTTCTGCCTTTAAGCAGATGTATTCCAAGGTATTTAATAGGGAGGTTCGCATAACAGAAACTAGTGTATTCAGAGATCCAGTGCTTGAGCTGAGGTATGGAGTTTTTGTTAATAATAAATTGACAATTTTGTTTGTTAAGTGCTATACCTGAAGTATGCTGAAAGTGGAGAAGGCATTTATATACCCTCCTGACAGAATTCTTTGCAGCATTGGAGAAAATAATTGTCATCAACATAAGCTAAATAGCTTATAAGGATATTAGATCTGTGATGAAAAGCTAAATGAGGTGAATTAGTAACCAGCATATTCAATTGTCTTGAAAGGTAGTCCAGAGCAAGTATAAAAATGGTTGGAGACAAGGGGTCTCCCTGCTTGATCCCCCTGCTAGCATTGAAGAAGCCATAACACATGCCATTGATCATAATTGAATGTGCATTGCATTTAAGCCATCTGTGTATCAAATTAATAAAATCTTCATTGAAGCCTCTAGCAGAAAGAGTATCAAGAATGAATTCCCAGTTAATGGTATCATAGGCCTTGCTTATGTCCAGTTTGAAAATAACATTTCCTCCTCTACAAATTCTGTCAAGATCCAGCAGGAGTTCCTGGGCAAGTAGGATGTTGTCAGTAATATTCCTCCCTTTAATAAAAGCCACTTG
>JXCR01144233.1:45132-62466 GCA_002079205.1 Phalaenopsis hybrid cultivar | reverse complement strand
CCACTTCCTTAATGAAATCAGGATGTAGAGTCCACATATTCTGAAATCTGAAGGGTGTATGAGTTGGTCTAGCAGTGTTTTGTATGGAGCAAAGGAGAGGTCTGTGATCAAATCCAGCCATTGCAAGGTGAGTGACAGTAGAGAATGGGAAGGTTTGAAACCATAAGGAGTTGCCAAGCAATCTATCCAATCTTTCCCACAAAGTGCCTCTTCTCCAAGTGCACTTTGGACCTTGAAAGCCTACATCAAAAAGTTTAGTATCACTGATGAAGTTATTGAATTTGGCTATTGGAGAGAGTAAAGGGGCTTTACCCCCTCTTTTTTTCAGTTGGAGAAGTGATACAATTGAAGTCACCCCCCAAAATCAAGAAAGAGTAAATGTTTTGTCACAAATTCCTCAGCTCATGCCACAGTTCTTGATGGTATCTAGGAAGGCTGCTAGCATAGATGAATGACGCAAATCCCACCTGTGCTCCAATAGCAAATTGAATATGAAGAAACTGATGATGGTTAACAAGTAAGCTGCACTTAATTTCAGGTCTGACAAACAACCAGATTTTATTAGTGGAATTAGCATAAAAAAGTAAACTTGGAAAACTTTTCAAAACAGAGGAGGGGTGAGCCACTCCTTCGATGTTCCAACACAAAATATTAATCATGGGATCTTTAGCATTATAAAGAGGAATACTAATCACTGATAGGAGAAAAATGGGTGGAAGGTTAAGACCTTGACCTAGTTCTTCCTCTAATATGTGTAGAGGTAGAGCCAGAATGAGTCTTAGCCTTTCCATCCTTCTTAAGGGAGTTTTTTCCTTGTAGAAGTTGCTGCACCTCAGAAGTCTGCTATTTCTTTTTCCTGATTTTCTGAATTTGTCAATCCTCTACCAAGGCCAGTTGCAAATCAATGGCATCNAGACCATCTATGGAGTTTAAGGCTTGTTTTATCTCATCTTCCATAGGGGTACAAGTGAGATTTAAACTATGAAAACATATTGCTGACAGTTATTGAATATCTCTGTTTCAATTGGGCTTCTAGAATCCAGCTCCTTAGTGAACAAATTTTTGAAATGTTGGACTGCATCATATGCTATCTCATCAGCATTGGTTAACTTCCTGCCATGGATATTGGTTATGTTTAAAATCATATTACTCTTCCTCCTATGATTGATACAAGCATGATAGTATCTAGTATTTCTATCACCATCAGTAAATTTAGTGATAGCAGCTTTTTGGTTTAAGAAACATTCATGGTAGTTGATTTGTGCAAGGAGTCTCTCATTGGCATGTNAAACATTCATGGTAGTTGATTTGTGCAAGGAGTCTCTCATTGGCATGGTGAACCTCATATTCAGAGTTCATCTCCGTTTGCAAGCCTTCCTCCAAACTATGGACTTCTTTTTGGATGGCCTCCAGCTGTTCATTAACATTACCAAATCTATCCCAATTCCATTTTCTTAGATGAGAGGCTAATTTCTTTTGATTTAACCATAATCTGATCCAAGGGTTAACATGCAGGTTGGAATTCCAATTGTTTTCCACTTCCTTAATGAAATCAAGATGTAGAGTCCACATATTCTGAAATCTGAAGGGTGTATGAGTTGGTCTAGCAGTGTTTTGTATGGAGCAAAGGTGAGGTCTGTGATCAGATCCAGCCATTGAAAGGTGAGTGACAGTAGAGAATGGAATTGTTTGAAACCAAAAGGAGTTGCCAAGCAATCTATCCAATTTTTCCCACAAAGTGCCTCTTCTCCAAGTGAGCTTTGGACCTTAAAAGCCTAGATCAAAAAGTTCAGCATCACTGATGAAGTTATTGAATTTGGCTATTGGACGAGTAAAGGGGCTTTACCCCCTCTTTTTTCAGTTGGAGAAGTGATACAATTGAAGTCACCCCCCAAAATCTAGAAAGAGTCAATGTTTTGTCCCAAATTCCTCAGCTCATGCCACAGTTCTTGTTGGTATCTAGGAAGGCTGCTAGCATAGATGAATGATGCAAATCCCACCTGTGCTCCAATAGCAAACTGAATATGAAGAAACTGATGATGGTTAACAACTAAGCTGCACTTAATTTCTGGTCTGACAAACAGCCAGATTTTATTAGTGGAATTAGCATAAAAAGTAAACTTGGAAAACTTGTTGATGATATTTTGAGGATATTTGGTGACCATAGGTTCAAGAATAGCAAAGCACCAAATCTTGTGAATTCTGATGAGATGTCTTAATCTCAAAAGAGAGGAGGGGTGAGCCACTCCTCTGATGTTCCAACACAAAATATTAGTCATGGGATCTTTAGCATTCCAAAAAGCAATATTAATCACTGATAGGAGAAAATTGGGTGGAAGGTTGAGACCTTGACCTAATTCTTCCTCTAATATGTGTTGAGGTAGAGCTAGAATGAGTCATAGCCTTTCCATCCTTCTTAGGGGAGTTTGTTCCTTGTAGAAGTTGCTGCACCTCAGAAGTCTGTTTTTTCTTTTTCCTGGTTTTTTGAATTTGCCAATCCTCTTCTAAGGCTAGTTGCAAATCAATGACATCAGCCTCAGCAATGCTAGGAGTAGCCTCATTGATCAGGGAACTTTTCATCACATTCTTTTTCCTTGTTTTCTGACTTTGTCAATCTTCTCCCAAAGCCTGCTGCACTTCAACAGCAGTAGCTTCAAAATTGTCAGCCTTAGTGAACAAGGGGTTTTCCAAGACACACTTCCCTTTTCCAGCAAGTGTGGGGGAAGGAGGGGTAATGATAATGACTTCATTAGGCTATGCCCTCACCACACAACCTGGAGAAGTTTCCAAGTTGTGGGGTTCTGATAATTCCTCCAATGGATCTCCAGAGGGAAAAGTAGCAGGAGGAATAGTGTTCTTAACATAAATAGTTTTAATGGTTTGCCTGACAGCCTCCCTGTGATTAAATATATTGGTATTATTGCTTTGTCCCTGATTAGAAACCTGACTAGCTGCCCTTGGATTCATAGAGAGTTTCTTTGTAGGGGGGTGGAGCCTATAGCATTTCTCAATAGTGTGGCCAAACATTTTACAGTGGTTGCAATAGAAAGGCTTTTGTTCAGTAATTATATCTTACCAAAACCCCTCTTCATCAGAACCAATCCATATCCTATTTATCTCAGGGAGGGTTATGTCTCTTTCCACCTGAATTCTAGCAAGGGCAGGTCTTGCCTAATTAAAAGTAGGAGCATCAACCTTGAGGGGAGTACCTAGTGCTCTCCCTATATTAAACAGTGCATTAAGCTTAAAGTAAGGTAATGGAAGACTAGGTAGCTTAAACCAAATTCAGGCCACAGGAGGCTCCTTAGTTGGTTCAAAGTCTCTAGTCCATTTCTGGATTTTCATTGTAACTCCTGCTATAAAAACAGCTTGTTTAGCAAATATTCTAGCATAATTCCTTCCATTGAGAGTTGGATAAGAAGATGTCTGCCATCTATCAAACCAAGCTTCCATTGTCCAATGAAGTTTAAAGAATCAAAGAAGCTTCTAACAAAGTCCATTTTGGGATGACCCAACTGGAATTTTCCAACAAGAGTGAATATGACTTCTTCATTCAGTGCAAAAATTTCAGCTGCAAAGAAATAGACTGCAGTTTCTCCATCTTTGAAGTCAAGGGGGTGAATACAAGGGCAAATCCCTTTGCCAGCAGCATCATTATGAAATTCCTGAGGGAAAATTAGATTTGTAGAATCTTGGAGAGTGTCATTAGCTCTTCCAACAATCCCTACATAAGTAGCCTTAGTCCAACTGGAATTAGTGTGAACATCAATGGGAGTGGCCATGACACCAGCCACAAAGGGAAAACCCAGAAACTTATGAGTAAAGAAACAGCAAGCAGGACAGAAAGCAGGAGGCCAGCAGAATACAGAGAAAACAGGAAGCCTCCAATGGAACAGTAAAACAACCACCAACTAGGAAAAACTAAAGAAGCAGTAAAGGAACCACCACAGCCTAAGAAAGGAGTGATGGAGAAAAACTTCGAAGTGTAGAAGGAAGAGAGCAAAACACCCTGAAGAAAGTAACAACCCCAGGAACACCTCCAGCAGCTCATCATGTTGTCAGAAACCTTAGCAGAGCACTTCCCTATATATATATATATATATATATATTAACATCTCAAAGTAGAGTATGCTAATAAATTCCAGATTATAAAATTTTATGAACAGTTCTATTATACCCAAAATGTCCTCCAAATTC
Source organism: Phalaenopsis hybrid cultivar (assembly GCA_002079205.1). Classification (NCBI taxonomy): domain Eukaryota; kingdom Viridiplantae; phylum Streptophyta; class Magnoliopsida; order Asparagales; family Orchidaceae; genus Phalaenopsis; species Phalaenopsis hybrid cultivar. The sequence goes on along the minus strand of JXCR01144233.1, from coordinate 58,269 downwards.
AGAATCATGACATTTTTGAATAATCTCTTGAATTTCTTTACAAGGCACACATCGTCTCATCATTCAATATTTGCATTGCTTATATAAATAAGGATCATCCCAAAAATAAAATTTTGCATCATGAATGAATTTCTTTTCCTCATTTTTCATTAATGCATATAGTTAATTATCACTAACAATATAATTTACAATATCTGCATACCAAGGTATTTCCCATCTTTTTACAGTATAAAGTTGTTCATCAGGAAAAGTTTCAATATATTCTTTTTCCATTTCTAGTATTTCTTCTTGTTCTAGCCTTGATAGATGACCAACAATTTGATTATCAATCCCTTTCCTATCGACTCCTAAAAAATTAAACTCTTGTATCAGAAGTACCCATCTAATTAACGTTGGTTTAGTATATTTTTTTTGCATCAAATATTTAATAGTCGAATGGTCAGTATGCACTACACATTTAGCTTCAATTAGATATGATCTAAACTTATAAAAAATATGCATAATAGATAATAACTTTCTTTCAGTGATGGTGTAATTGTTTTAAGCATCATTAAGAGTCTTACTAGCACAGTGAAATAATTATAGGAGTAGTAATCAATTTTTCTTTTAATGTTTCAAAGGCTTTAAGGCAATCTTGACTAAAGTCAAATTTAGTATCTTTTTCCAGAAGTTGGTATAAAGGTTTAGTAACTTTTAAAAAATCTTTAATATATCTCTTATTAGATCCAGCATGTCCTAAAAAGCTTCTAACTCCTCTTACTATGGTAGGTGGAGGTAGGTTAGATATAACCTGTACTTTTGCAGGATCTACTTCCATGCCTTTTTCTGAAAATTTATGCCCAAGCACAATTTCTCTTGCAATCATAAATTGACATTTTTCCCAGCTCAATACGAGATTAGTCTTTTCATAATATTCCAGAACTTTCTTTAAATGATTTAGAAATCTTTCAAATGAAGTTCCAAGTACAAAAAAATAGTCCATAAAGACTTCAATTTCTTTTTCAATCAAATCATTGAAAATTGACTTCATACATCTTTGAAATATTGCGGGAGCATTACATAATCCAAAAGGCATTCACCAAAAAGCAAAAGTTCCATAAGGACTAGTAAATTTTATTTTCTCTTGATCCTCTAAAGCAATAGGAATTTGATGATAATTGGTATATCCCTCTAAAAATAAAAATATTTATGCCCAGCTAATTTATCCAACTTTTGGTCCAAACAGGGTAAATAAAAATGATCCTTCATGGTGGCAAATTTTACCAACTAATGACTTGTCTTGTCAATATTAATTCGTTATGCTCATTTTTCACAACAGTCACACCTCCTTTGTTTGGATCACAGTGAATTGTACCCATGAACTGTCTAAAATAGGATATATTATTCCAGCATCTATTAATTTTAAGATTTATTTCTTTACTACTTCTTTAAACATAGTTTTAATCTCCTTTGAGGATCAGCTCTTGGTTCATGTTGATCTTCTAATAAGATTCTATGCATACAAATTGAAGGACTAATTCTTTTAATATCGACCAATGTCCATCCAAAGGCTTTCTTATATCTTTTCCAAATTTCCAATTGTTGTTCTTGCATATCAATTAATTTCAAGGATACTATTACATGTAATGTAGATAAATCTCCTAAAAATGCATACTTCAAAGGTGTAGGAAGCATTTTCACTTCTAGTTTAGGGGGTTTCTTAATAGATGAAATCAAACTCTTGTTACTTTCTATAGGATCTAACATTTTAATTCTTTCCTGAACATAATCTATATCTTCTTTACTCTCTTCCATAGATTCATCTTGAAATATATCCTCATCTTGATATTTCATATATTCATTTTTAAATTCTCATTCAAAAGTTTTCTTGAAATATTCATGGCTTAAATATTCATTAATATCCATTTTGAAGCATTCAATCTCCTGCTCTTTTGTAGGGTATCTCATTAATTTTGCAATATTAAATGTGCCCTCTTGATCAATAACTCTCATAGTTAGTTCTCTTTTCTGCACATCTATCAAAGCTCTTCCAGTGGCTAGGAATGATCTTCCTAAAATGATAGGAACTTCTTTATCTTCCCCTATATCTAATACAATAAATTACACATGAAAGATAAATTTATCTACTCTTACCAAAAAATCATCTATAACTCCTTTAGGACAGGTAATCGAACTATCAGCTAACTGCAAAGTTACAGCAGTAGGTGAAATATCTACTAAGCTGAACCTTCTAAAAATTGATAATAACATAATATTAATACTGGCTCCTAATTACATAAAGCTTTTTCGTAAAATCATTTTCCATTAGCACAAGGAATTTTAAAACTTCAAGGATCTTTAAGTTTTTAGGAAGCTTTTTTTAAATTATAGCGCTACACTTTTCGCTCAGTGCGACAGTCTCACTATCTACAAACTTCCTTTTCTTATTAAGTATATCCTTCATCAACTTCACTTAGCTTGACATTTGTTCCAAAGCTTCAACAAATTGAATGTTTATCATTATTTTCCTCAAAATTTCCAATAAATTTCAAAAACTTATTACTCTATGTTTCTGCTTCAATCTTTGAGGAAATGGAGGTGGTGGTCTTTCTAAAGAGATTTTCATTGGCTTAATAGGATTTTTTGACTTAAATTGAAAATCTTCACCAGATTTTTCATTTTTCACCTCATCTTTTTCTACTTTAACATCATGTTGAACTCTATTTTTTAATTCTTTTCCATTGCTCAGTTGAATAGCTTTAATTTACTCTATGTTTTGATCTTTAGGAATTACTTCAACATTGCTAGGAAATGTTCTTGGAGGTCTATTGCTAAGTGCAGTAGCAATAAATCCCAATTGATTTTCCATGTTTCTGATAGCATCTCCTTCACTTTTTAATTGACTACCCATTTGCAATATCAATTCTTCCATCTATAACTTTTCTCCTTAGTCTACAAATTAATAAAACCTAGGGGGTAATAAGGTTTATAAGCTTCGTTCCCTTGATTGTTGGAGTTTCCCAATAGGTTCACAGTGTTGTTTCCCCATTGCAAAATTGCAGCATTAGAATTATTGTTACTCTAATTAAAATTTGGATGATTCTTTCAACCAGGATTATTAGAATTATTGTTTAGTGCATTTAAAGTCTGATAAGAAGATTGAGATTTTATTCTTTGTACTAATGAGTTTTCCTTAAGAACACATGCAATCTAACAATAATTCATTCCATATTAGTCTAACTTTTTTGATATTGCAACTATTTATGTAGCTAAAATAGATGTAGGATTAGAATCATGAATAGTAGCTACTCCTTTTAGATTTACCCTTTCATATAGCCATTGAAAATTATTAGTAGGCATCTCTTCAATTAATTAGTATGCTTCATCGAATGGTTTTAACATTAATGATCTACCAGCAGCAGCGTCAATTAACAATCTAAGAGATCCAACCAACCTAATATAAAAACTTTGAATTATTAACCAATCTGGCAACACATCATGTGGACACTTTCTAAGGAGATCTTTTAATCTTTCTCAGGCTTCATAAATTGATTCTTCTTCAAACTGACAAAAAGATGTGACATCATTTCTAAGCTTAGCAGTTTATGAAGGTGAGAAATATTTAGGTAAGAATTTTTTTGATAAATCTCCAATGTTCTGATAGATCCAGGTGGTAATGAGTTTAACCACATCTTAGCTTTATCCCTTAGTGAAAAAATTAAAAGTCTAAGTTTGATGAAATCAATTGATACTCCATCATATTTAAATGTAGCACACAATTCTAAAAATCTAGTAAGGTGCAAAGTAGGATCTTGAGTAGGTGTTCATCAAAACTGATTGTTTTGTACCATTTGGAAAATAGTAAGTTTAAGCTCAAACGAATTGGCTGTTACAACAGGGTTTTGAATACTCAAATGAATTTCATCTATTGTAGGATTTGAATAATCTCTTAAAGGTCTCTAAAGTTACTCATTTTAATTTTTAAATTGCAAGCTATTTTACTAAACTGATCTTTCTCTTCTTTTTTTGTTTTCAAATTTTCCTAACAGTTCTTTCTAACTTAGAGTAGTAAGGTACTAAATTTTGAGATCTTAAACTACACATAAATTGAATGAGCTAAGTAATTAAAAATAATCNATAACATAATCACTAGCATCACACATTAATTCAAAAGGTTTCTCCCAATCAGGTGAAAGAATTATAGGAGCAGTGATCAATTTTTTCCTTAAAGATTTGAATGCTTTAAGACAATCTTGATTAAAGCAAATTTTGTATCTTTTTTCAGAAGTTGGCATAAAGGTTTAGTAATTTTTGAAATTCTTTAATTCATCTCATATAAATTCCAGCATGTCCTAAAAGCTCCTAATAGGTGGAGGTAAGTTTGATATAACCTATATCTTTGCAGGATCTACTTCCATGCCATTTCTAAAATTTTATGTTCAAGAACAATTCCTCCTGCAATGATGAATTGACATTTCTCCCAGTTCAATATGAGATTAGTCTTTTCACAATATTCTTGAACTTTCTTTAAATGATTTAAACATATTTATAATGAAGTTCCAAACACAAAAAAAATATTCCATAAAGACTTCAATCCCTTTTTCAATCAAATAAGTGAAAATTCACATCATATATCTTTAAAATGTTGTAGGTGCATTACATAATCTAAAGGGTGTTCGCCTAAAAGTAAACATTCAGAAAGAACTAGTAAATGTTGTTTTCTCTTGATCCTCTGGAGTAATATGTATTTGATAATAATCGATATATCCATCTAGAAAACAGAAATATTTATGCCCAGCCAGCCTATCCAACATCTGGTCCAAAAAGGGTAAAGGAAAACGATCCTTCCTAGTGGAAGAATTTAATTTTCTATAAGCTATGCAGATTCTCAAACCAGTGACTTGTCTTGTTGGTATTAATTCATTATGCTCATTTGTCACTACAGTCACACCTCCTTTCTTTGGAATACAGTGAATTGGACTTACATAAGCACTTTCTGAAATAGGATATATTATTCCAGCATCTAACTATTTTAAAATTTATTTCCTTAAAACTTCTTTCATCATAGGATTTAATATCCTTCGAGGATCAGCTCTTGTTTTATATTGATCTTCTAATAAAATTCTATGCATACAAATTGAAAGATTGATTCCTTTAATATGAACTAATTTCCATCCAAAAGCCTTCTTATATCTTTCCTAGGAAATGTAGATAAATCTCATAAGAATGCATACTTCAAATGTGTAAGAAGTGTATTCAGTTCTAGTTTAGGATATTTTTCAATAGATGAAATCAAATTCTTGTTGCTTTCTATATGATCTAACATTTCAATTTTTTCTTGAACTTAATCCAAATCCTATTTACTCACTTCCATAGATTCATCTTGAATTTTATCCTCATCTAGATATTCCATATATTTCTTTTCAAATTCACTTACAAAAGTCTTTGTAAAATATTCATGGCTTAAATATTTGTTAATATATTTTATGAAGCATTCAATCTCTTCTTTTGCATGGTATCTCAATGATTTTACAATATTAAATATAACATTTTGATCACTAACTCTCATATTTATTTCTCCTTTCTGCGCATTTATCAAAGCTCTTTCAGTGGCTAGGAATGATCTTCATAAAAGGATAGGAATTTCTTTATCTTCCTCCATATCTATTACAATAAAGTCCATAGGAAAATAAATTTATCAACCTTTACAATAACATCTTCTATAACTTCTTTAGAATAGGTAATTGAACGATCAGCTAACTGAAGAGTTACAGTAGTAGGTGAAATATCTCCTAAGTCCAACCTTCTAAAATTGATAACGACATAAGATTAATAATGGCTCCTAAATCACATAAAACACTTCCTTAGATTTTTTTACCAATAACACAAGGAATTGTACAACTTTCAGGATCTTTAAGTTTTTCAGGAAGCGTTTTCTGAATTATAGCACTGCACTCTTCACTGAGTGCAGCAGTCTCATTATCTACAAACTTCCTTTTCTTACTAAGTATATCATTCATGAACTTCACACAGCTTGACATTTTGTTCCAAAGCTTCAACAAATGGTATGTTTATCGTTAATTTCCTCAAAATTTCCAAAAATTTTGAAAATTGGTTGTCTCTATTTTTCTGCTTCAATCTTTGAGAAAATGGATGTGGTGGTCTTTCTATAGAGGTTTTCATTGGTTTAATAGGACTTTCTACTTCAAAATAAAAATTTTCACCTAATTTTTCATTTTTGACCTCATCTTTTCAATTTCATTTTCTTGTTGAACTTTGTTTTCTAGTTCTTTTCCACTTCTTAGTTGAATAGCTTTAATTTCTCTTTGTTATGATCTTTAAGATTTAATTTAACATTACTAGGCAATGTTCCTGGAGGTCTACTGTTAAGTGCGCTAGTATTACATCTCAATTGATTTTCCATGTTTCTAATTGCAGTTCCTTGAAAATTATTAATAGCTATCTCTTCAATTAATGAATAAGCTTCATTGAATGATTTTGACATTAATGACCACCAGTAGTAGCGTCAATTATCGATCTAAGAGGTCCAACCAACCCATTATAAAAATTTTGAATTATTAACCAATCTGGCAATGCATGGTGTTGACACTTTATGTGGAGATCATTAAATCTTTCTTAGGCTTCATAAATTGATTCTCCTTCAAACTGACAAAAAGATGTGATATCATTTCTAAGCTTGGTAGTTTTTTAAGGTGGGAAATATTTTGATAATAATTTTTGTGAAAAATCTCACAATATTTTGATAGATCTAGGCATTAATGAGTTTAGCCACATCTTAGCTTTATGCCTAGTGAAAAAGGAAAAAGTCTAAGCCTGACAGCATCATTTGTCACTATATTATATTTAACTGTACCACACAATTTTAGAAAACTAAAAAGGTGTAAAGTAGGATCTTCAGTTGGTTTTCCTCCAAAATGATTATTTTATACCATTTGGATAATAGCAGGTTTAAGCACAAATGAATTAGTAGTTATAGTAGGGTTTTGTATGCTCAAATGAATTTCATTTGTTGTAGGATTAACATAATCTCTTAAAGGTCTCTGAAGATGTTCATTTTCATTTTAAGCTTTATTTAAGTTGCAATTTATTTTGCTAAAATGATCTATTTCTTTTTGTTGTTTTCAAATTTTTCTAATAGTTCTCTATAGCTCAGAATCGTAAGGTACTAAATTTTCAGACCTTACACTACGCATAAACAAACAAAGCAAGTAATTAAAAACAAGCAATCACACTTAAATAAGAAAATTTTCAAAACCCAACTACAAACTCTCTTTATTTAATTTTTTATATTTTTTTTTTTATTTTTAAAGTAAAATAAAATAACTTACTAATACTACTTTATGTTACTTCTCCGACAATAGCGCCAAAAACTTGATGCAGTCAGATTTAGTGTGTAAATTTTGCAAATATTTTTCAATAATACAAAATACACGCTACAGATATAACAATAAGTATGCAATATAATCCAAACAAAAATACCTTTTATGAAAATAATGTATCTTTAAAACACTTTCTAAATTGTCAAATCCCCTTTAAAATCACTGCAAGTACGTATCGCTCAAGTAATAAATTCCTAGATATCGATCGCACAAGGAAGTTGAAAAAACCTATAAGTTAATTCTTAATATTATTTTATAACATAATAATTTAAAAATAAAAGTAAAGTGCAAAGTTTGAATATTAACTACTAAAGTGCTATATAAAATCAAGTTGAAAGAACAAAGTTAACTAACTTCAAACTAAACTTTCAAAAGTAAAATTATGAAAACTAAATAAAGTTTTTGTTGATGAAAGATTCAAATTTAAGAAAGCATCCTTCCCCTTTAAAATGAGTATATGGATTGTAAGGAAATTAAAATCAACTAAAAATATATATATAATTTTTTTGTGCCAAATAGGAGAAATCCTATTCTTTACCCTCTTTCTAGTGTTGTAAAGAACATTGACTAATCCAGAGTTTGGTCCGTAATTTCATGGTTAGGCTGGGAGGATATCGACTGCCACTCCAAAGCTACCACAACTCCCTCCCCTGAGGACAAACAATCTCGCATCAGTTTCCAATCAATTAGACCAAATTGGAGATTTTAATCTGTCACCTTAAAATCTCCAATTCTGCATCTAACAAAGTATATTTCCATATTTATACACACTTAAATTCCATGGATGACATACTCTCCCATGAAATAAAATGTGACTCTTCCCCTGTTGTAGAAAGCATATCCCTTTTCAAAACATATTTTTCTCAACATGTTTTAACATTTCAATTGGCCAAATTGAAAAGTAAATGAAGATCGGAATTCAAATCATCACAAATTATTAAAATTTAAAATCATAAAAAACAAAATAAATTCTTCACAAAACCATAACTCAAAGTAAGGAGAAGGATAAAGAAGACTACTCAGAATTCATAAGAAGAATACGACAAAACATGAATTTTATATATAGAAACAAGTTAACAAAATAAAAGAAATAAAAGATACAACTTACCTCACAATCCTTCCTAAGTAAATCCATAGAAGTTCTCTCCAAGTCTTTCTCTCTTTACAAACACACTCAATTCTCTCTTAGAAGTGTAGTGAAAATGAAAACACTCACCTTCCCTCTCCTCTTACAACCCTAGAAGAAAATCTCTTCTTCTTTCCTTTCACGCCACCACATTCTTGCTTTTTTTGTCCCCCTTCCAACTCTCTCTCAACTCTTTAAAGTCTTCCTCTTCTATTAGGGGCAGCTTTCTTTCAAAAGGAATTCAAAATTCCCTCCAAAATTTCCTCCAAAAATCAACTCTTTTGAATTCAAAAGATATCTCATTTGATCCAAGAAACATATCCCTTCATAAAAAAACCTTCTAAAGTTTCTAGATACATTCAATTACTCCAAGAGGTGTTCAGAACAAGCATCCCTTTGAAAATTTGTGCAAAATTCATCTCAAACTGCCTAAATTTGCAAAGAGTCGTCTCTTGTGCATCATGCGCCAACTTGGTGCATCATACGCCAATTTGGCACATCATGTGTAGAATTCCAAAATTCTTTTGTTTTGGCTCAAAATTTCACCCTTTTTGCCATTTTTTCTCCAAATGCCTAAAAATGGTATACTTGCAACAAAAACAAGAAAATACCCTTCTTTAAAGTGCAATATCACAAAAAATAAGAATAAAATATGTACTTAAAATAGTATGTTTTTTTGGTGTATCAAGAAGTCCATGAATCTAGCATCCAACATCATCATAACTATGAACTGTAAGCATTAGTACATCCTACACTTCATGGTCACAACATTAACATTAACACTTTTTGTTTAAATGGGATTTTTAAATTATTCTTTATGTGTACAGTTTTTCCACAACTCCAGCAGGTTGCATGCGGACCAAGCTTCGACTTACTTTTGTTTCTATGCTTTGATTTTGATCTTCCTCTATTTGAGTTCCTGTCTTATGATCTCCCCTTGGAATCAACAATCATTGATGAACTCAAACCTGAGATCTTGCTATAATCTTTCGTATGCACCTCCTCAGTCAAAATCAAATCATGAATATCATCATATTTCAGCTTAAACTTATCTACAGAATTGATAACATCTATCCTCACGGCTTCCAAGATATTTGTAAATGAAGCCAACAATATTAGTGCATGTATCTCAACATCAAATTCAATTTTAGTAGAATATAATTGATTTGTGAAAGTATTAAAATCATTCAGATATTGTGCAATAGATGTATCATCTGTCATTTTAAGTTGAATAAATTACTCATAAGATGTAACTTGTTATTCCTTGATAGCATTTCATACCTACTCGACAAAGCTGTCATGAGATCTATAGTTATCATTTCCTTGATGATGTTGTGTGACACGGATCTTGACAGAGTTAATCGAATAACCCCCAGAACTTGTTGATCCGACAAAATCCACTCAACCCCAAACCATGTTTTCCAACTTTTTTCCCAATAACGGAAAATGAAGTTTCTTCCCATATAATAGTCCTCTATCTGCATCATCCAGTAACCAAAATTTGTGTCATCAAAATTCTCAATACCTGATACCTTCACTTCATCTCCAACCATCGCTTTTCCTCAGATTTGAACATGCCTCTGATACCAAATGTTGTGAATAAAGACAACAATAAAGTGAAAAATTGGAACAAGAAAATCACATAGACAAGGTGGCACACATATTTATGTGGTTCAGAAAATTGCCTACATCAATAGAGTTGTAGAGGATTTTTTTTTTTACTTCAAGGATTACACAGTTTAATCGCTACAGAATTACAAGAACTCGATTCTTTTCTTTCTTTTTTCTTTCTTTTACTTGAGTCTGATAAAGAGCTATAAATAACAAGATTCGGGAAAATTAGCATTGGGCAAATCTGATGCTAATATGGGAATACTTCACCGCTAAACTTAATTTGTGTGGGATTTACATTATTTTAGAGGTTAACACAAACACTAGGATTTGTAATGCAATTAGTGTTGAAAATTTTCAATGCCAATAAATTTTGTCAAATTTAGCATCTGTTTGTGTCATCGTTAACAAAATTTGATGTGACCTACTCTGACGCAACATCTAACTTCAGTATTTACTTCAAATTATAGCAAACACAAATTGACGTGCTTACTTGTGTTGAATTAGTCTGCCAGAGATGTTGTATTACCATTGAAATGCATTGAATTACGTTAAAGAACTAGGTGATTAGCCTTGACTTCACCGATACATTTTCGACACAAACGTATTACAAATTAAGAAAAAAAGTAAAAGAACAATCATATTTTCACAACTTGATTAAACAATTTTTTATCACAAATAACTATCATCACAACTTAGAAGCTATATCACTAACTTATATAAACAATGATAATTAACATAATCTAACACATGCAAATCAAAATGCATGAAATTTTACATCTTCAAACAGAAGAAATATTCACATCATAAAAAAAAATACATAAACAACTATGATAGAGGAATATCTTCAAAGTCATAACAAGCATCCTCTCCCTCCTCCTCGTCCATAAAACTCATAGGCCATTTTTCCTAGCGATCTACAATACTTTTTGATAGGCATGATAGAGTCTCCTCAACTCACTGCTCGTCTTTAAACATATGATCATGAATTTGATAGATATCATGATTCATAGTGGTGTCCCATCTGGAAATCTCTGATTCCCTGATAGTAACAAGCTGGAGCCACCTACAAGAGCACAGGAATAATCATACTCATGTTACTTGCTATTCACGTCCAGGTTGTATACCCTCCTATTATTCTTCCCTATCGTCTACCTCTATAACTTACAATCAGGTCGTGCAATGGTAGTCTTTTTACCACTATGGATGGTGGTTTTTCGGGTCTGGCTTTCTAAAACCATTTTCTCTCTCAAAGCTAATCGTACTTAATATGCATAATATCAATCTTATGTTAAATCAAGCTAGTCTTCTAGTATGTAAGATCCCCTAAAATATTTTACTTCATCGTGTTATTGTGTAACACCAAAATCATGAAGAAATTTTGAAGTTTTGGTATCCCATAAATTTTTCCTTTTTATTCTTGAGAGTGGACTTGATTTTTCAGCTCTATTTTTGAAAAAGTATTTATATGCCTTCTAAATGGATGATTTCTAGTAAAAAAATTGATGATAATTAAATTAGGAATTTCTTCTTCCATGTTTTAAAGGGAATACCTTGAACATATCCACGCAATAAGGACAAGCGAAGTTCCATCTGGTCATTAAACATGTTAGCATCCTATAAGCTAGAAATTTGCTAATCATAAAAAAAAAGTGTGAATTTTAGCTAAAAATTTTGATTCTTAGTGATACAATAAGGCAACACACTTTTTCTCACAACATTTAAAGCCCATCTTTCTTGGACTGTAAGTTGACCTAATTTTTATACGGTGTGAACCTATCTTCATATAAATTAAGCAAAATATTGGGTTGTTCCACTATATATTTAATTTAACTATCGTTCAAGTGCTTCCTGACCTCAACATCTAATAGATTACTCCTAAATTAGTATCAACAGACTCGATATTGTGTCATGCCATATGAGGAGCTATACACTTAACAGAGAATGGTCTATAAAAGTGTGGTATGAGCAACAAGTTGAAGAGATGCTTGTACGTAATTATTTTTAGATTTTTATGTTTTCTCGTCCTTGGTTTAAAACTATTAACACAAAAAAAATTCTTCATTTCATCTATATTTATCATCCTTATAATATAGCCTACAACGATTAACATAATATTTTTCTGCTCCTATAGTAATCTAACATTGATATTGACTTTTGGTTACGTATAAGTCATCCAAAACTATATTAATTGTAGTCTTTGCCTCATTAAATAATGTTGATTCTAGATTGAAGCTTTTTTTAGGTATGTTAAAATCAGATTTTGATGCTCAGCAATCTCAACATCATCAATAACTCCATAGGCGTGGTGGAGCCTTCACAAAGGCCCTTACGTAGAATTCAATAAATCATAAAATTATTATACTTCACTGTGAAGTGCTTGGTCATCATTAAAAACACTCTCAACAAAATAAACCCTGCAGGCATCATCAATCATTTCTTTGTATGTGTCAAGATTGTCTTCAGTTGGACGGGCATAACTTGATGAGGCACCAACATGATCTTATGAAATATCAAGTTCATACTTACCCTATGCACTCCAATATCGATAACTGAGTTTAAATTATTTACTGTACAAATCCAATTTAACTTCTTTAGCTTTTAGGGATGCTTGATTTTTTTAATTCGCAAAAGAACATCAAAATGTATATTCTTGATAATAAATATGTAGCAATGATGTAACATGTGCAAATTTTTCAGCACCATTCAAAAACTCATTAGAGAGACTTTCTTTTTTCCTGAATACAATTTTTTATACATCCATGATCTTAAATTTTGAATATCTATCTACAAAATATATGTAGTTTTATAGATTTGCACATATCTAACACCCAAATTTTAATCTTTACATACAAACCCCAAACAATTTTTATGCATTTACATATCTAACTAAACATCAAATTTTACTTTCAAATCACATAGTTCTTATGAATTACAAGTATAATAGTGAAACTTCAAAATTTTCATACTAACTACACAATTCTTATATAATATATATATATATATATATATATATATATA
>JXCR01144233.1:0-20476 GCA_002079205.1 Phalaenopsis hybrid cultivar | reverse complement strand
TATATATATATATGTGTGTGTGTGTGTGTGTGTGTGTGTGTGTGTGTGTGTGTATGTATGTATGTATATATGTATGTCTATACATGCATGTATCTATATATGTATGTTTATATATGCATGTATGTATATATGTATGTGTATATATGCATGTATGTATATATGTAAGTGTATATATGTATGTATGTCTATGTAAATTTTTATATATGTATGTATGTCTGTCTAAATCTATATATGTATGTATGTATGTTTGTATATCTGTATATGTATGTATGTATGTATTTTTGTAAATCTATGTATGCATGTATGTATATTTGTATATGTATTTCTGTAAATTTGTATATGTATGTATGTATGTATGTATGTTTGTATGTATATATATATGTATGTATGTATATATATATATATATCTATTTTTGGATTGGTAGTTATGAACTGGCTAATCTTAGGAATGGTTGTAGCCTTGAGCATGTGGATCATTATTACTCTAATGGTGAACTTAGACAAACTCAAACTAGATCTTCTAGAAAGGGTTCTTCTTCTATACATACTTTATATTTTGATTTTGAATATCAGGGGAGTTGTGGGTCCTAACTCCCTTGGTAGGCTGAAATTATTAATCAGGATCCATAAAATTGGTATTTTCTCAAATTTGAAACCTGTTGTTTTCTCCCCATATGAGCGTATTTTGGGTAAATTCAAGCTCTTTTATTTTTTTCATAATTGCTCTAATAAGATTTGGTTATTTTGGGGGAAACACATCACTCTTGATATTATTGCTGATGATGGGCAATTTGTTCACACATACTTCTCTAAGGATGATTTCTCGGGTTGGCTTACCTTTGTGTATGTTAACACCCTGATTCCTGCTCGTTATGATTTATGGAATAAAATTAGAAGCATGGGCACTATTAACTCTGATAGATGAATGGTGGAGGAGACTTTAATATGATTCTACATAACTTTGAGAAATTGGGTGGTCGCAAAGCTGATTCTTCTTTGATGAATAAGTTCAGCATGACTATGGTGGAGACGGGCTTATCTGATTTGGGGTTTGTTGGCTCTAAATTCACTTGGAAGTGAGGAAAAGTTTTTGAACATATTGATAGATGTTTTGTGAATCAAGCATGGTTTTCCTCTTATGAATTTTCTCAGGTTCAACATTTTTGTAGCTCTAGATTGGATCATAAACCTCTCCTACTTTCATTTGATTTTTTCAAAATATCCTCTACATTTCACTTTCATTATTTAAATGTTTAGTCTACGCATGATAATTTTCTTAGAATTGTTGTTGATAATTAGAATGTTTTTGAGGTTGGGAATGCTTAGTTTTGTCTTTGAAAACTCCATTAAAAGTGGATTTTGATTTAAGAGCTTGGAATTGGGAAGTGTTTGGTGACATTCATGCTAGCGTCGCTAAGGACAAACAGAGGGACCGAAATTTGCAAGAACTTAATGAATCCTCTATGGATGTGGTTACTGAGTTACAGAAAGCTCATAATAAGTTGTTGGAAGCCTCCCTTTGGGAGAAGAAGTTATTGCAACAAAAGGTGATGGAGGTACATTTTTCCCAAGGTAATAAAAATATGAAATATTTTCATTATTGTATCAAACAGCATCAGACAAGTAACATTATCGTTCATATTAAAAATGATCTCGGTTGTTGGATCACTGGTACTCAGAATTTGGGGGATAGTATTGTTCATTATTTTAATAATTTATTTCTTCCTTGTGAGATTGATGGTTTGATTGAGATTGCTCTTTTTAATGATGTTAAGGAATATACTTAAGGGTTAGATCTCTATGGTATTCCTACTTCTGATGATATTTTTAAGGAATTTTTTAAAATTAATTTCAATAAAGCTTTGGGTCTGGATGGGTTTACCTCTGATTTCTATGTCAAATGTTGAAAATATATTCATAATGATGTTGTTCAAGCAATTCAAAGCTTCTTTAAGGATGAGCTCCCGGGGAAATATTTCTTCGCTGCCATTTTAGTTCTAATTCCTAAATCTACCCACAAAACCTGTTGGGAGCACTTCCGACCAATGAAACTCACCTTTGTTATTTCAAAGGTTATTAGTAAAATTTTGGCAAAGCACCTTCAATCCCATCTACATCGTCTCATCTCTCTAAACTAATCTGCTTTCGTACAAGGCCGGGGAATCACAGATAATATTTTGCTAGCCCAAGAATTACCTCTTGATATTGTTATGAAGGTCATGGTAGTAATATGATTACTAAACTAGATATTCGTAAAGCTTATGACTCTCTCAGGTTAGGACTTTATTTTAGGTGTTCTTAAAGCTAGGGGATTTCCTCCCCTTTTGTGTCAAATTATCCACAATTGGCTCAATTATAATCACTACAACATTCTTCTTAATGGGGAATTACAAGGTTTCTGCAGTGCTGGTCGTGGGATCAAGCAGGATGATCCACTCTCACCTACCATTTTTATTTTAGTGTTTGATTACTTATCCCGCTTACTTAATGACCACTTTAGTAGATTGCCCAATCTACATTTTGATAATAAATCCAAAGTGCTCGTTTCTCACTTAGCTTATGCTGATGATGTGGTTTTATCCTCAAATGCTAGCAGACACTTTATTAAGAAAATCTCTCAATTCCTGGAGGCTTTCCAATTACTCTCGGGTCTCTAGTTTAGTGCTAACAAATGTCATCTAAACTTTGATAAATTTGTGACTCACAGAACTGCTCCATGGGCTGCTAACTTTGTCGTCTTGTTTCTTTCGGTCTTCCCTATTAAATATTTAGGAGTCAATTTACATACGGGTAGGTTGAAGCAGGCCCAATTAGATGAAGTTGGGGCTAAGATCAGAAATTAGATGCTTGATTGAAAGAAAAATTTTCTATCTTTTGGTGATCGTCTTACTTTGCTTAGAAGTATAGTGCAGAGTATGCAGTTGTATGGTTTACAAGTATTACACATAAAAAAAACACCCAAAAGGTACTTGAAAGGTGTTTCAATAATTTTTTTGTGGGCGGGTAGTCACTCGGGAAAGAAATAGTGTTCTTGGAAGAAGGTTTGCAAACCTACTTATGCGGGTGGCTTGGGTTTCAAACAACTCCATCACATTGTTGATCTAAATTTATTTAAACATTGGTTAAATTCTCATAGAGGCGATTCATTGTGGGCTTCCTTAGATTTTTTATGAGTTTTTTCAATCGATGAAGAAAAAGATTTACCTTTTTTTATCGTGTCCAAAACTTCAAAACTTCCTCAAATATAATTTGAGTCTTCCTTATTAAAATCATCAAATTACTCTAATTCTTCTTCTTACTCGTGTTCCAACTCTTTTACTTCATATTTCTCTTCATAAGTTGTTTTGAAATGACATTCACTCAGATATCTTATTACATCCACTATATAATATTCATCATCTTTTCCTTTTACAGAATACTTCATTGATTTTTAAAATATTAAAAGTAATTGTTTGATCATTGACATGCATAATTAATTCTTTATTATGCACATCTATCATTGCTCTTTCTGTAGCTAGGAATGGTCTTCCCAAAATAATAGGTATCTCCTTATCTTCTTCGATATCTAGCACAATGAAATCAATAAGAAAGATAAATTGATCCACTTTCACTAAAATAACTTATATAACTCTTTTAGGACGATCCACTAACTACAAAGTTATAGTAGTTGAGGATACTTCTTCTAACCCTAATCTTTTAAATATTGATAATGACATAAGGGTAATGCTTGCACCTAATCACATAAAGCTTTCTCATAAAATATGTCTCCTATTGCACATAGAATTGTGAAGCTACCAGGATATTTAAGCTTTTTAGGAAGCTTTTTATTAATTTTAGCACTGCACTCCTCACTAAGTGCAACACTCCCATTATCTTTGAACTTCCTTTTTTTGTTAAGGATATCCTTCATAAACTTCACATAGCTTGGCATTTGTTTAAAGGCATCATTAAATGAAATATTAATCGTAAGCTTCTTAAAAATTTCTAGAAAGTTTGAAAATTGATTATCCAACTTTTTTTGACAAAGTTTCTTAAGAAATGGAAGTGGTGGTTTTTCCAAGTCAATTTTAAGTGGATAAATATGTCTCTCTAAACCTTTCGGAGTGTCCTCTTTAGGCTCTTCAATTTCTTCTCTCTCTGCATCAATCTCTTTTTGAACTCTATCTTCCAACTCTCTTCCGCTTTTAAGTTGAACGACTTTTACTTTCTCTTCATTCTGGCTTTTTGAATTTACTTCTGTATTACTAGGAAGTATTCCTTGGGAACTATTACTTAATGAATTGGCTATTTGTCCCAATTGATTCTCAATATTTTTGATTGTCTCTCCTTGAATTTGTAACTCATTTCCCATTTATAACACCACTTCTTCTATAAACAACTTTTTCTCTTTGAATTGTGGATTATTGTTAAAAGCTGGGGGATAAGTAGGACTATAATTACTATTACCTTGGATTTTCTAGTTCCCCAATGGGTTTACTTGATTGTTCCCTTATTGCTGATTATTACCACCTGAAGTATTATTCCAGTAAAAGTTTGGATGGTTCTTCGAACCTGGGTTATAATAGTTTGAACATGGGTTGTTTAGCTTGTTTTTTATAACATTCAAATTTTCTAATGATGTTTGAGAATCTACCATTTGTCCTAATTAATTCTCTTTAATCATTGAAGTTGGTTGAGAAAAAATCATTTCAAATTGATATAACCCTTGAAATTGTAACAACTTGATTTGCTAATATTGGAAAATCATCATATGCATGAATATTGGCAACTTACTTAGGATTTACCCTCTCAGAAGTCCATTGAAAATTATTAGTAGCCTTCTCTTCAATTAAAGCATAAGCGTCATGAAATAGTTTTGACATCAGTGAACCACCAACATCGACATCGATAATACATCTAAGAGATCTAGCTAATCCATTGTAAAAGGTTTGAATTATTAACCAATTTGGTATAGCCTGGTGTGGACACTTTCTCAGGAGTTCTTTAAATCGTTCCCACACTTCATAAATGTATTTTCCTTCAAACTAACAAAAAGATATAATATCATTTCTAAATTTTGCAATTTTTATGGTGGAAATATTTAGCAAGAAATTTCTGTGCTAAATCATCCTAAGTTCTAAAAGATCCAGGTGCTAATGAATTTAATCATATCTTAGCCTTATCCCTCAATGAGAAAAGAAAAAGTTTAAGTCTTATAGCATCATTCGAAACACCATCATATTTAAATGTAGCACATAATTCTAGAAAATTAACAATATATAAATTTGGATATTCAGTTTGTGTTCCCCTAAACTGATTACGTTTAAATTAATTAGACATTACATTAAGTTTTTGAATACTAAAATGAAGTTTATTTATTAAAGGTCTAAATTCTTGATTAATTTCAACATTTTGATTATTTTGGTTTATCATTTTTTGTAATTTTTTATCTTTTTCTATATTTTTGATTTTTTTGATTTTTCTAATTCAGAATTGTAGAGTACTAATCCTTTGGAACCTGAACTACACATATATTACTAAATTAATAACATAAAATAAAATCACCCAAAAAAGAACTTATATAAAAATAACACTACAATATTTCTATAATAAATCTAAAAGTTCAAATAAGAATTTCTAAAAATAGAAAATTTCTTCTAAAAAATTCCTTCACAATTTTTTTTATTATCCCCGACAACAGCCCCAAAAACATGATCCAAATCTTATATGATAGTACTATGAAGTATGTGATTATATTCTCAATTTTTTCTTTCTTATATTTGTTTCTTTATAACGGTGCCAAAAACTTGACTCCCAAACAAGAAAGAGTTCAATTATTATATTTAAATTTTGGGATACTACGCAAGTATATGTATCGTTATCAAGTAGTATAAGACTTTTCTATTAAGCCTCAAATATCGAACCCAAAGGAATAATTACAATCTCTTAAGTCTGAAGAAATTAAATAAAAAATTCTACTTTGCAAAATATTTTTATTCAAACTATAGATGCTATAATAGGAATGAAAGTACAAATATTTTTGGTAATTTTTTTTTTAAAATAAAATAAACAACTAACTAAATTTAACTAGATATTTATAAGATGAAGGGAATATAAATAAAATATCTTTTTCCTTATCATAAATCAATAACAAGTATAAGAATTTTATTGTGGAAGTATTCAAATTATTTTGTACCAATTAGAAGCAATATTATTCTTTACCCTTACCAGAGATGCTATAAAAAATATTTGCTAATTTAAAGTTTGAATAGTCTTGAAGACGAGCTAGGTAGGAAAGATACTAGCTCTCACTTTAGAGTTCCCTCTTCTTGCTACTTCTGGAGGGTAACATCTCACATCAAGACCTAAAACTATAAACCAAATTGAGGGCTTTAGTATATCACTTTAAAGTTCTCTAACTCTACACACTTTAAAGTTTATTTTTCTATTTATTTGCACTTAATCATATGAATTACATTCTCATCCATACAATCTTATGTGATTTTCACCCTTAGTAGACTAAGGCAAAACCATCTCAGATCTTACATATTCTCACAACATATATTAACATTTTAATTGAACAAATCAAGAAGTAAATGAAGTAAAAGGTTTAAAATCGTCACAACTTATTCCAAAATTAAAGACCAATGCTTCATATAACTTCCATTCAACACTTAATTACTTATCATTTTAAAAAAAAAGATAAAGAAAACTACTCATAATTCATGGAGAAAACACAACCACACTTAAGTTTAAAAGTAGATTCATGCAAACACACAAGAAGTCTAAATTAAAATCAAATGTAGTCACAAAGATAAAAACTTATCTCAATTTCTCTCCACCAAACTCCTGAAGTTCCTTTTAATATCTTCTCTTCCTTTCTCTTACAATACTCTTTATTAACACACTACAACTCCTCCCTTCCTTCTCTCTAAAAGTATCCTAATTAATCTATGAGAGAGAAACGACGGTGACTAATTGAGACTCGTTAGGGGGGTGACTTCAATCCAATGCAAGTCCTCTTTTATAATTTTTCAAAAGGTTCTTTGGTGTCTCTTTAAAATGTGTCCACATTCAATGAACCTTCCAAGAGTTTTCTCCTTTCAAAAGTCATTTGAATGTATGTTTGTGTCCATTAACCATAAACCACATCTTCACCAAGATTTGCTTCAAACACCCTTAAAAAATTCATCCAAAATCATTGAATCATCAAGTAACTACCTTTGGCACTTATGCGTGAGGTATGTGGTGCTTAGACATGGCTTTCTATGTTATCATGACATTTAAGCTTCAGGCTTGGGCGCGTAGGCACCATAGCTCTTTCGCACACCCTCTTCATTTTTGCTCTAAATTTGAACATTTTTCACTCTCTTCACCATTTTGCATCCATTTGACTTTATCTAAAAGAAAAACACACAAGTACATTCCATTAAAGCACAGTATCCTCAAATATATATATATATATATATATATATATATATATATATATATAATTATGTACAACAGTGTTATATATTTTAAGTTTATCGACGCACATGCCAAAACTACTAAGACAAATCTCAATGAAGTTAAACGACCAAAGATGATGGCCGCGCGATCGGAGTTACGTGCCGATGGAGTATGGTCTGAACTAGATGTTCGATGACCGACCGCTTTATTGGGTCGGCAGACCCACACTACCAAGGGATTCAATCAATGGACCGCACTTACAACCTCAACTGCCCAAACTTCTTTCAAGGGCACCCAAACAACTAGTAGATCAACCAACAAGAGTAATCGCCCACAACTGGTCGTCTTGTTTGGCCAAACTAAAATGTATTAATCCACTAATGACAATTATATTAAGCTTTAATAACAACAAAAATTGTGTATTAAGTTGGTGCATTAATAACATTATGGCTGGTTTCCATAATTCCCTCCTTTCTGTAATTGAACAAAAAGACCCCAATAAATGGTAGGTCCAAAGATGAATAAGGGGACTTTCACGACTTCTTTTCTCAGATTTCTTTGTCAGTTCTACTCTCTTTTAGTCTTCTTCTCCTAGCTCCAACTCTCGAGGTGTGTTCTATCTTAAGGAAAATTTAGGATTCAACATCTTGAAATGCGGTGCTGTGAATGTGGTCATGCCCCGAACAAAAAGCAGAGCAAATTGCGAAGGGGAAATTTCGCTGAAAAGCACAACTTCTATGGAATTCAGTAGAGAACAGTATGATGAGATGTCTAGGAAGAGGTTCAGGTGCTTCAGGCACAGATGATGGACCAGTTTAATGTCCTTCGGGAAATGATGATCCAAAGGA
Source organism: Phalaenopsis hybrid cultivar (assembly GCA_002079205.1). Lineage (NCBI taxonomy): Eukaryota > Viridiplantae > Streptophyta > Magnoliopsida > Asparagales > Orchidaceae > Phalaenopsis > Phalaenopsis hybrid cultivar. The sequence continues at coordinate 12,200 of JXCR01144233.1, read as the reverse complement.
AAGATCAACTACTGCTATTGGAAGAAGACTCTTAAGGAACTCATTCATTGGGTTAACCAGACCTAACTCGAGTTAACCCAAATCAACTAAAGTTATCATGTCAACCAGTCCTAACTCAGTTTAACACAAATTAACTTAATTTGTCGGGTGAACCCGACCTAACTTAGGTTAACCCAAATTAACTTAAATCACTGACCTAACTCAGATTAACCAAAGTCAACTTAAACCACTAAGTCATTCCGACCTAACTCGGTTTAACCTAAATCAACTTAACCACCAGGTTAACCTGACATAACTTTAGTTAACCCAAATCAACTTAATCACCGGGTAAAGCTGGTTTCACCCAAATCAACTTAAATCGCTAAGTCAACCCGATCTAACTCGGGTTCATCCAAATCAACTTAACTCACCTGGTCAATCCGACTTAACTCGGGTTCACCTAAATCAACTTAAACTACTATATCAACCTGTCCTAACTCAGGTTCACCCAAAGCAACTAAATTAATGGGTCAACCTGACTTAACTCAAGTAAATCAAAATCAACCTAACCACCAAGTCAACATGACTAACTTGAGTTAACCTAGATCAACTAAAATCACCGAGTCAATCTGACCCAACAGGGGTTAACCCAGATCAATTAAATTACTAGGTCAAACCCGATCTAACTCAGGCTAACCCAAATCAACTTAATCACAGGGCCAACCTGACCTAACTCAGGTTAACCAAAATCAACTAAATCATAAGGTCAACCAGAACTTACTCAGGTTAACCCAAATCAACCTAAATCATTGGGTCAACCCGACCTACCTCAGGTTGACCTAAATCAATTTAAGTCACCGGGTCAACCTGAACAAACTCAGGCTAACCAAATTAACTTAACAACCAGGTCAACCCAACCTAACTTGGATTAACCCAAATCAACTTAAATCATCGGGTCATCCTGAATTAACTCGAGTTAACCCAAATCAACCTAGGCACTGGGTCAAGCTGACCAAACATGGGTTAGCCCAAACTGAATCAAATATCTCGGGTCAATCCAACTTAGCTTATGATAACCCGATCGAGAGCTCAACTATGAACATAATTGAAGCTCAATTTAAAGTTAGTTTAATTAAAGATTGAATCAAGTCTAACTTAACTTAAACTTATTTTAATTAAAAAATGACTCAAATCTAAATTAACTTAGACTTCATCCAAGTATAACTCAAGTTAGATCAGACTCAACTTAGAAAGCTTAACTCAAGTCAGCACATCTTGACCCAGGTTAACTCAAAGTTAACTCAACCTGGTTTGGACCAGCTTAGCTCTACCCCGAGTTAGTTCAAACCAGTTTGGCTTAACTTGATCCCAATTAAACAAAGTTAACCTTAGAAAATCCTGTTAAACTCTAATTGACTTAAACCAACTCGAAGTTGACATGAGCTAAACTCGAGGTAACTTGGATTGGCTAGAAACTCACTTCAGATCTGTCTGTCGTAAACCTAACTTAGGCTAATCTGAACCCAACTCAAACTTAGGTGACCCGAGGTTAAGGAGTGTTTGAATTTTCAGAAAAGAACAAAAGAACATCTAGTGTAAGTTGAGGGCAATTTGGGTCAAGGTACAAACAAATATAAAAGACACTACATAAGAGACACCCTAAAAGACACTAATACTTAAATTATAACCATAAAATGCAACCAAATTTGAGAAGATATTTTGGACTAGGAAACCTATGAATGTTAACAAAGTATCTTTCAGTACTTGTGACTAATTAAACCATAGATCTCAATGACCCCAAGACAACTAAACCATGGGATCTTGACTGAGTCATTTCAAACAGAAAAAACAAAACAAAAAATAAAAAAAAAATTAATCAACTAATAAGTTTTAAGCAACCTAAACTTTTCATCCCTTAAAATTCAAAAAAGAATCAAGAATTAAATGAAACTCTCATGAACAAAGATCATCAAATGCATCTTTAACCCTGCTACACAGGCTTACAAAGATCTCCTGAACAAGGAAACCTATGGTCGATCATAGTTAGTTTGACCGCCTCATTATACTATGTAGATCAGAAATTCCAACAACCCCAAGACGATGGAAAGCCAAAGACATCTTGACCAGGTTATTCTAAATAAAAATAAAGAACTAGATCATCAAATTAAAAAAAAAAGTATCTTTGCACTAACTCAATTTTGCAAGGTTGCTGAAGACAAGAGGTTGATGTCACCCAGGTTCGTTGGGGTGGCTTTTTTCTTGGTGGGCGACTTCACACTATTATTCAACATTGTTTAGGATATTTTTTGCCCACGATGTGGTGCATTTTTAACAAAACTTGTGCATTTCTTCTCTTTATTTTTGCTGTGTTACCCATTTGTGATTCAATTTAACCTTCACGTTCGTTGTCTGCCCCGATCTTCCCCACTAAGCAATCCCTTCCTCTGGCCTAACCTCTCATTTTAGACGTCTTCTTCGTCTGGTATTCCCTTTCTCTATCTTTTCATGATGGATTTGCATCTATTTTTTGAGTGTTTTGGTTTCTTCTTTCTGCCCTTAATCGCTTGATGACTCTTGATGCTTCAATTTTTTTATGTTTCTGTTGTGTTTTTTTTTGGATGGTTTTGAGTGAGAATTTGATATTTATTGGCAAATTTGAGAAGTGATAGACAATGAAGTTGATGGCGATAAGGTGATGATTTAGGTGGTGTTGGGGATGGTGATGTTGACGTGTTTACGCTTCAATTTTTATGTTTCTATTGTATTTTTTTTGGTAGTTTTGAGTGAGAATTTGATATTCATTAGAGAATTTGAGAAGCAAAGATAATGGAGGTGATGATGATGTGGTGATGATGTAGGTAGTGTTGGGGATGGTGATGTAGATGTGGCCTGAGGGGTCGGGGATGGTTGTGATGGAGCTAGTGGTGTTAATGTTTCTATTTGTTGTAAATTTGAGAAAAAGAGAAGGCCTTATGAGTGGTTAATTTTGGCTGGTTTTCTAATTTCTACATCTATGAATCTATTTGTTGTGCTGTGGTGTTGGGTTTTTGTTGACCAGTTTTGAATTTGTGCTTATCCAGTATTAGATTGTTGTGTTGTTGTGTTGGCCAATATTGTTGTGTAGTGTGGTGGTTGTGGGTTGGAGTGTTGTGAATTTTAGGTGGGGTACTGTGATGTGGGTTGTGGTGCCTTTGTTGTGGGATGTGGTTGTTATGTGAATTCAGTGCATATGTTCCTATGGTGTGGTGGCCCAAGGTTTTGGTGGTTGGTTGTGTCGTGGTACTTGTGTGGTTGTCCTGTCATGTGGGTTTTAGGCATATTTGGGTGTGTGTTGGCTTTGAATTGTGCTGTGGGTTGTGTGCATGTGTTTTGATTGTGAGTTGAGGTGATGTTTTTTGGCTGAGGGTTGGGGCGGTGGCTCTTGGTTGAGGTGGTGGTTGTGGCTTGAGCAGTGAAGTGGGTTAAGGTGGTTGTGGGTTGTATTGTGATGTGGGTTAGAGTGTTGTGATGTGGTTGAGGTGTTGTGATGTGGGTTGTGGTCTCTCTATTGTGGGTTATGCTTGTTGTGTGAATTTAGGGTATATGTGGGTGTAGTGTGGTGGTCCTGGGTTTTGGTGGTTAACTATGTTGCTATACTTGTGCGGTTTTCCTGTCATATGGGTTTGGGGCATAGGTGGGTGTGTGTTGACTATGGATTGTGTTTTAGTTGTGGGTTGGGGTGATGGTTTCTGATTGTGGGTTGGGGTGATGACTATGGGTTGTGCTATGAAGTGGGTTAGGATGGTGGTTGTGAGTTGTGCTGTGATGTGGGTTGGAGTGCTGTGATGTGGGTTGGAGTGCTGTGATGTGGATTGTGGTGGCTCTGTTGTGGGCTGTGTTCACTAGTTTATTTTATGTATTGGACTAAATATGATAGATTCTTCCATTGACCACTGACTTTTATATTTGTGTAAAGTAATAATGCTATAAAAAAGGAGCTATATATAAGGGTATATATAAAACTACTTGGCAATGCTTAATAATTGCAAGTTGTAAAATGAATAAATCTAGCTAACTTTCTTTCAGCTATTCAAATACATACCGAGCAAATAGTGAATTACAAGTAAAAGATAGGGCGGATATGTCTCCAATAACTTTACTTCGAACTAACAAATTATTTTGAAATATGTTAGGCTTATTGGGCTTGTAGTTTTGACAATTTCAAGTGATCCCATTGTAAAAGTATGAATTGGACTATGAACTCAAATTTTTTTCGAGTAGCACTTACGAAGGTTAATGATATGCATTTGCATACATACCACACAGTTCTTATGTATTTACACATCTAACACAAAAAACATTCATATTTACATGTACATCACTCTAATTTTTTACATCACTTTCAAAATACCACAATCACAATCTTCATAAAAATTTAATACGCATTCTCATGAATATATTTATGATACTATGATGTTATAAATATTAATATCAAACTTTGGGTGTTAGATATATAAATAATAAATAATTGTATGGTATGTATGCAAAATTTCCTATATTTTTTTATATAATTGACGTCAAAAATGATGCAAAAAAAATCTTTGATTTAACGGGTCCAAAATTTTCCTCAAACTTAATTAGTGGTCATCACCCGCTTATCCCCCGCGAGCAAAATAAAAACCTTTATCGGAGGAAAAACAAAAATATGGGGTGGGGGTGATAAAAGCTGCACTGAGCTTCTTCCCTCCCTACCTTCCTAATCCTGATCAAAATCATATCTTGTCAATTGTGTCTTCTTATAAATTCCATCTCCACCTCACGATTACTCCAGCCGAGCCCCTCTTATCCTCCACGCTGGATTTTAATGAAGCCCGCTTCTAGCACCATGTCTCTCCTTATATTTCACCACCCAACTCTTCTTCCCCTCTGCTTAAAAAGGCAATACAGAGAAGCCTGGAGGTACTTCTCTTGTGTCTTCTTCTATTTCTTTTCCTATTTTGCTTGCTTCATAAAGTTGCGGACATTCAGTTCGGCGCTCTATTGAGCTCAATTGCTCTTTGAGGAGGAAGATGGATTATTTTTATGGTCCGGGGAGGCATCATTTGTTCGTGCCGGGGCCGGTGAACATCCCGGAGCCGGTCATCCGAGCAATGAACCGTAATAATGAGGACTACCGCTCTCCGGCAGTGCCGGCGTTGACGAAGACTCTACTTGAGGATGTTAAGAAGATATTCAAGACGACGAGCGGAACCCCTTTTCTGATTCCCACCACAGGTATCTCTCTGTTTTTTCATCAATTTATTTGTTTTTATTCGTTTATTTACCTTTTTTTTTGGTTAATGTTCTGCTATTGCAGTATAGGTTGGGTGCCGGATGAGTAGTTCTTTTTTACTATTGGTTAGTAATTTTGACCTAGTTGTTAATTGGGACAGCATAAAGCCTAGCCGTAGTTCTTGTAAAATATGAGGTATTGCTTGGTAAACATTTTATACTGAACAATCATCCTCACATGGAAGTGGATTTAAGCTTCACCTTCTTTGACATGTTTGACAGAAGCCTCATTACATACTTTTAGTTTGGCCAACAAACAAAATTTTTTGGGGCAAATAGCATCATAGACTACAGGAAGAGTATAATAAAGTCCATAGTTCCAATAAGAAAATTCTATGGAAATCTGAACTCCGAATGTGCTGGGAAAAAAAAAGTATTAAGGCTTAGGGGTTGCTTGATAGAGGCTTTTAATAAGATTTCTCATTGGATTTGTTAAATCCAGTAAAATGGCAAAATGTTGGAGCTCTATAAATTTATGAATTTTTCAGTTTTAGTAAATAAAATTTTGCTTTCGATTCGGCCTGATATTGATTTGCTAAATCCAAGGGATTGGATTTACAGATTTACTAGTGTTAAATCCTTTTTGCAGATAAATTTCCCCTTAATGTGAATACATATGGTCAAAAAAAAGTTGTGAATAGGCATGAACAAAGTAATAAACATGGCTCACGAATTGAAGTATCTTAATAGACAGATAAAAAAGGGTGTTAGGAAAAATATCTTGAGGCGAGGAAGCAAGTCTAAAAATTTGAAGGCCCTGAAAAATTATTTTGCAAAAACATGATGGCTATTCATTGTTCCATAATCAAATCTTTATCTGATATTTTTTTAAGTAGTGCTCTTAAATTTGATCCAATAATAGCACCTCAAAACTATTATTATTAATGTGCATGTAGAGGTGATAATGAGTTGAACTTGAGACAGCCTACCTAACATGAAGTCATAATATTTATTTGCATCGAACATCTCGGAAAATGATAGATTTTTTGTTGAGTTTAAGCTAATTCAGGCATATCTTATAATGGAAGAATATTGTCTAATAACTCATATTGAAATTTTTTCTATGTTCATACTCAAATAATATATGTATATGTATGTATGTATGTGTGTGTGTGTGTGTGTATCGATATATATATATAATGCTAGACACAATTTGAATTACATGTAGTTCATGCATCCGAAAATGATATCTTTGTATGTAGTTTTTCACATAAATAGATAAATAATAATGAAATCTCATCTAAAATCATTGAGTTGACCATGATTTATTTTTTGTTTGTTTGGCTAATTTATTTTTATTTTATTTATATTTAATTTAAAATTAAGCAAGTAATTAATTGTGATAAAAAATAAATCATTATCTTTTTTTTTTTCTTAAATGCATGTCATGAGCTTAATTGCTCTGAGCTTGTTCCTCACACCCTTTTTGACCTCTAAAATAATTAAAACACACTTTTTTTAACTAATGAACCTTTGATAAATTATACCAAAAATAATCTTCAAATATAGGGACACACGCACACACACGCACACGCCATACATGCATAAATGCTATTGATTCTAATCATTATGGATCAAATCACATGTAATTCCAAAAATTTATAATGTTGTTGCAGATATTTATCATAAATGAAGCCAAAAAAGAGTAAAAAATTATCATGAATTCTAATATCCTTAAGGGGCAAGGAGTATCATAATTATTAATCCAACCAAAATTATTGAGCGAATTCTGAGTGTTGAAACACTACTCCTTCCATTTTCTCTCATAGAACTTTTCCTAGAGTGGCACTCTATCCAGGCGCTCTGGCATAGTTTTGAAAAGGTAAATTACATATTAAACAAAAAACAGTGGCATTTGACTAAAGAATTTTAGATATAGAACATTTAAAAAAAAATGTATGAACAAATTTTAATCATAATGAATAATATTGTAAACATTTTTTGTCTAATTTTGTTGCCTATCTTCTTTAAACTGTAACAAAGAGGGGATGATAGATGACCTTATGCCGTTTCAAAAACAGACCGCACATCGATATTCATTATTCAAAATAACCAGATTGCCACAAAGCCAAGGTCCAAGTAGCCAATATTGGAAGATTAACCACATGCCAAAGGCATACCACATCAAGCATGTACATATGGAAACGTATGGCTATAATGGGAATAATGCAACTAAATATGAGACCACCAAAACCAGCCAACCAGAATCGAGACCAGCTATAGAGAAAAAGATAGAACATTTAACTGAAAGTATGAAGAGAAAATAAAAGATTTTCATAGAATGAGATATATGTCTTAACTAAATGCCAACTAAACCATATCATTGCTGCAATATTAATAAATGTAATGATGTAACCAAATAACTAAAATTGTAGGAACAAAGGTCATCAAACTCAACAATTGAGAATATCTACTCTAACAAACTAATGGCTAAACACACTATAATATAGTGGAGGGAAATGTAGAAATTGGATACATATGAGCAATGATAAGATGTTAAGAAGAGGTGGATTAGAAATTAGGAAAGCTTGCACCATGCTCCAGTTCCACTAAACCAAATTACAAGTCCGTAAAACAAAAAAGTACCTGATCACAATAAGCACAACACTTCAAAATCAATCAAATCACTAACTTATGACATGGTGGATCCCACAAAATAGCCATTAACAGGCTGAAAAGGAATGCAAAACTTGAATGCTAGAGGAAACACCTGAGTGCATATCTAAGTCAAGATAAGGAGGAAACTGAATTATAGCTGCCAAAATAAAAAAATAATAAAAAATTTTAATTTTATGGGAAGCAACGATGTTTAATTGAAATATCACACATTAACTATGTAAAATACAAAACAAAATAAATTAGGTAACTCCATTTTTCCAATTGTACATTTGAGAATCTTAGAATGACTGGCGTTCAAGATTTTACAGTCCTTTTAAGTATAACCAAAATTAGCAAGCATCTTTGTAGCTTGATTAGCCTTGTAGAGTAGCCAAATCATTCGAGTGTAATGTGAGAGGATGCCCTAAAGTGGAAAAGTTTGCTTAATAATGATTATCTTTTCTTAAGAATTCAGAATGCCTTACTATTATAATTTAATTTTCTTAGTGTTAACCATTTTCTATGTTGGATAAATAAGTATTTTATATATCTAAGGGATATTATACCACAGCAAAGTTAACTTACCTAAAATAGTGCATGACTGCTCATGCATATTTTTTGATGTCATTTAGATAGTAGGGTGCTATATAAGTAAATTTAAAAATTTAAATGTTATATATAAATACTTTAGAATTCACTGTGTTACCTGTAAATCCCTTAAGATTTAAAGTTCCAGGTTTACCCATTTGTAAAACAGGAGCAACATTTAAGTCTCAAATTTTTAGCTGTTGGGCCATGGTTGAAAATTGATTTTATGCTTATGGATAAACATCACATCTATAAGCTGACAACAATAGTAGGCATGTGTAACTCGAGAATAATGGATCAGTTCTTTTTTTTATTTTGTTTGGGTTTTTTGTTTTTAAAAAATATTTTTATTTTTTGTGCTTATTCTATCTTTAACTTTTAACAACAAATCATTTTGTTTCTAAAAATACATTAAATAACTTTTTGGCATTTGATTGTTCTTTAAAACAACTATCATAGCACATGAATGCCACCACTGCCTAACTACCACCGCCACCGCTGCCACTGTCACTACCACTAGTGATTATCAATAGCCATCATCATCGTCACTGGTGACATCAATTGGCTGTCTCCACCACCATTACCATCATCTCATTGGGTGTTGCTATTGCCTTACCGGTGACTGTTGCCTCCGTTACATAAATAAATAAATATATTTTTAAATATCAAATATGTTTTTTTTCACGTGAAAACATAAGTAAAACAAAATTATCATAAAAAAATAAACAATAGTGATCTCCAATGACCCGTACATTTAGAGACTTTATTTTCTTTACTTGGTATCTTTAAAGTCTCTAATGTAATTCTATTAACATATTAGCGTTACTTGCTTTAGTCAAGAAATCAGTTACTACTGATTCATATTAGGATATGAATACACTGATTTACTGCTCGAGTGTACTTTGCTCTTTGAAACATAAAGCCAGAAGGATCTTTTTTGCTTGTTTCAGGTTTATGTCTTTTTCCATCATTGTTCTTAAGTTGACCACATTTTTTGGTTTACATTTTTCTTAAAATTTTCAAGTCTGAAGGATATTCTGTTGGTCTTGTTTATAATTCTTATATCACATGGCTGTTTTTGCATTCAGGTACTGGAGCATGGGAAAGTGCATTAACAAACACTCTTTCACCTGGTGATAGGATAGTCTCTTTTCTTATTGGACAGTTTAGCTTGCTCTGGATTGATCAACAGCAACGCCTCAAATTTGATGTGGATGTTATAGAAAGCGAATGGGGACAAGGTGCAAATCTTGATGTACTTGCATCAAAGCTATCAGGCGACCGTGCTCGTACTATAAAGGCTATATGCATCGTTCACAATGAGACTGCAACTGGCGTAACCAACAACTTGGCAACAGTGAGAAAATTGCTTGGTATGTTTATAAATGTATCCAAATTTTTGCTTAGACAGACTTACCCTAAATATCTAATTTAATAGCTTGTGTTTATCACTTTCCATGTTGGCAAAATGAAAATTTGGCTTAATTCATATAATCCTAATTTTTACTGGCAACCATGAATTTCTTAGGGGCTGTTTGGAATCACTTTTATTGTAAAATCTAATTTAGTAGCTTGTCTTGTTTTTCGTTTTTTGTTTATATTTTGATTTGAAATAAAACATATTTGGTTGCAATGACTATTTTTAGACAACACATAAAAGTTGTTTTTGAGTGTTTTTAAAAATAAGATGATTTGTTTTTAAAAATAAAAAATAAATACATTCAAAAAATACAAAAACAAAAATGCTTTTTTGAAAAGGCTTAAAAAATAAAAATAAATGCATAAAATAAAATTAATGCCAAGTGGGCCTTAGCATTTATAATTTTCTAATCTTAGCNGAAGACTCTACTTGAGGATGTTAAGAAGATATTCAAGACGACGAGCGGAACCCCTTTTCTGATTCCCACCACGGGTATATCTCTGTTTTTTCATCAATTTATTTGTTTTTATTCTTTTATTTACCTTTTTTTATGGTTAATGTTTTGCTATTGCAGTATAGGTTGGGTGCTGGATGAGTAGTTCTTTTTTACTATTGGTTTNGTTAAGAAGATATTCAAGACGACGAGCGGAACCCCTTTTCTGATTCCCACCACAGGTATCTCTCTGTTTTTTCATCAATTTATTTGTTTTTATTCGTTTATTTACCTTTTTTTTTGGTTAATGTTCTGCTATTGCAGTATAGGTTGGGTGCCGGATGAGTAGTTCTTTTTTACTATTGGTTAGTAATTTTGACCTAGTTGTTAATTGGGACAGCATAAAGCCTAGCCGTAGTTCTTGTAAAATATGAGGTATTGCTTGGTAAACATTTTATACTGAACAATCATCCTCACATGGAAGTGGATTTAAGCTTCACCTTCTTTGACATGTTTGACAGAAGCCTCATTACATACTTTTAGTTTGGCCAACAAACAAAATTTTTTGGGGCAAATAGCATCATAGATTATAGGAAGAGTATAATAAAGTCCATAGTTCCAATAAGAAAATTCTATGGAAATCTGAACTCCGAATGTGCTGGGAAAAAAAAAGTATTAAGGCTTTGGGGNGGATGAGTAGTTCTTTTTTACTATTGGTTAGTAATTTTGACCTAGTTGTTAATTGGGACAGCATAAAGCCTACCCGTAGTTCTTGTAAAATATGAGGTATTGCTTGGTGAACATTTTATACTGAACAATCCTCACATGGAAGTGGATTTAAGCTTCACCTTCTTTGACATGTTTGACAGAAGCCTCATTACACACTTTTAGTTTGGCCAACAAACAAAATTTTTTGGGGCAAATAGCATCATAGACTACAGGAAGAGTATAATAAAGTTCATAGTTCCAATAAGAAAATTCTATGGAAATCTGAACTCCGAATGTGCTGGGAAAAAAAAAAAGTATTAAGGCTTAGGGTNATAGTTCCAATAAGAAAATTCTATGGAAATCTGAACTCCGAATGTGCTGGGAAAAAAAAAGTATTAAGGCTTAGGGGTTGCTTGATAGAGGCTTTTAATAAGATTTCTCATTGGATTTATTAAATCCAGTAAAATGGCAAAATGTTGGAGCTCTATAAATTTATGAACTTTTCAGTTTTAGTAAATAAAATGCCTTTGATTCGGCCTGATATTGATTTGCTAAATCCAAGGGATGGGTGGATTTATGGATTTACGGATTTACTAGTGTTAAATCCTTTTTGCAGATAAATTTCCCCTTAATGTGAATACATATGGTCAACACAAAGTTGTGAATAGGCATGAACAAAGTGATAAACATGGCTCACGAATTAAATTGTCTTAATGGACAGATAAAAAAGGGTGTTAGGAAAAATATCTTGAGGCGAGGAAGCAATTCTAAAAATTTGAAGGGCCTGAAAAATTATTTTGCAAAAACATAATGAGCTATTCTTGTTCCATAATCAAATCTTTATCCGATTTTTTTTTAAGTTGTGCTCTTAAATTCGATCCAATAATAGCACCTCAAAACTATTATTATTAATGTGCATGTAGACGTGATAATGAGTTGAACTTGATACAGCCTACCTAAACATGAAGTCATAATATTTATCTGCATCGAACATCTCAGAAAACGATAGATTTTGTGTTGAGTTTAAGCTAATTCAGGCATATCTTATAATGGAAGAATATTGTCTAATAACTCAAATTGAATTTTTTTCTATGTTCATACTCAAATAATATATATATGTATGTATGTATGTATGTGTGTGTGTGTGTGTGTGTGTGTGTGTGT
>JXCR01144232.1:80467-91412 GCA_002079205.1 Phalaenopsis hybrid cultivar | reverse complement strand
ATATATATATATATATATTTCGCGAAATATAAACCAAAAACCCAATTTTGGCCCCATGACTTAGTTCCGCCAAATTGAGCCCATAGTCCACTCAATTGGCCACAATTTTTGTTTAAAAACCTTCATAACATCCACATACATCAAACTTGACCTTAAATAGGCCTTAGTGAGACCTCAAATTCATTTGATTTCAACATAAGTCCAAAAGCCCCAAATTTGCTCCAATTGGCCATGTCTCAAGATCTCACCAAATTAAGGGTCTTAACCACAAAATTTCTACTCTATCTATTCATAAAAAATCTTCAAAACATATACCTTGATAATTTGGAACATTAAATTTGGACTTAGCCCAAGGATAGCTCAACCTAGACCCATGTCAAACCCAACATGCCCAAATTGACCAAATTTCAAAAAGCCTTCAAATTGACATAAGACCCAAGCCTAGCCCAACATGACCAATTTGATTAAAGTTCAAAGTTCCTTCAAATTGACCCCCAGCTAGACCCAAGCCTAGCCCAACATAACCAAATTGATTAAAATTCAAAATTCCCTCAAATTGACCCTTTTTGAGCTCAAAACCACTTCCACCTTCACCAAAGTTGTTCGTTAGTGATCATCTACACCAAATGAACTCAAAACCACTTCCATCCTTCACCAAAGTTGTTCCTTATGATCATCTACACCAAATGAAACATTTATTTGGGTCAATTGACATGGATAGCCTAGAACAAACCCAAGATTTGGTCATTTGCACCCACTTGGACCCATGCACTAAATGTGACCTAACCACCCTAAAACAACCAAATTAATTCCACCCCAGCCATTAGTTGACCCCTAAGGCTGAGCCAAAACACATATAACCACCTAAACTAAGCAATAGGACTTTGAGGTTGCTTGCTTATGCAATGTAAATCTTCACCTTATCTTTAGGCTTTTGTATAGCCCTGTTATACAATATAAGCCCTAACTTGTCTTAGGATTCCAAGGTTATCGTTTGTCACGACCTAAATCGTCACATCTTCCAGGATATTTGTCTGATCGTTTCACACGAATGTAAGCCCTAAATAATAAAATTTGCAGAATGAAAAACCTAAATATTTCTCCTTAAAATTGAAGCCAAATATTAAGATAGCTTGGGAAGTCACCGGGGTTCTCCTCTGTATCCATGACTCCCCTAGTTCTTCTTCCTTTGGATTCTACAATAAAATGTTCCAAATTTGAACCAATCCCCTTCCACACCTCTACGGAAGCCAAACATTAGGATAGCTTGAGAAGTCACCGAGGTTCTCCTCTGGATCCATGACATCCTTGAAGCCAAACATTAGGATAGCTTGGGAAGTCACTGAGATTCTCCTCTGGATCCATGACATCCCTGTTCTTCCTCCTTTGGATTCTACAACAAAATGTTCCAAATTTGAACCAATCCCCTTTCACACTCCTACGTCCAATCTTATTGAAAAGTCCTACCCTTTGAAACTCCTTGAAGATAATATTTCCTGATTTTTATCAAGAGTTTTTTGAAGTGACTTTGGTCATTTAAGATGTAATTAACTATAGGGGCTTGCCCTTATAGGAAGCATGCCTGAACCCAGCTTAATATAAACTCTATTTAGTTCTTTATATTAAATAGAGGAACTTGTCAGCAAATACCTAGGTTTCGCAGACTAAACGGATGTCATATATTCTTTAGTTTGTTTGATCGAGCCTCGTCCTCAAGTCTTGTGTTTATCCTTCGGGATAGATACAAGATTTGAGGTACAATGCTATTTCATTTAAACTATAAAAAATGGGGTTAGTTTGATTTCATATTTCTCTAAAACTAAATATATATATGTAAATTAAAACGTCATTCGAAAGCGGGCGACGGGATTTCTATTCCGGTGACCGACAGCTTCTTACGGGCAACTCCAACACAAAATAGCGCCGACAAGCCAACATCCCAATATATAAATTTTTGAGCAACAGGTCTAACATTTAGCAAAGATTTCCAAACCTTAGTATCACCAACCTTCCAAGCAACGTTATAAGGGTGGGAATGGTTGCAATACTTTTAATGGAGAAAACGAGCCCAAAGAGAAGTTCTCATACGAAATTTAAACCAAAGTTTACACATGTTAATTTCAGCAGTGTGATTAAGGTTCTTAAAGCCCAGGCCAATAGCAGTGATAGGTTTGCAAGCCTTATCCCAAGTGCTCCAAATTTTACGTTAAGAGTTACCAGACTACATAAATTTATTAAAAAGCCTCTCCAAAGAAAATTAAGTTCTTTTTTTCAGCTGCAAAATTTGAAGAGCATAAAGCGGGATGGTGTAAATGACACTCTTAAGCAAAGTAAGCCTACCACCATTATAAAGGAGGTTATTTCTCCAGTCATTAATCTTAACCTTGATTTTATCAACAAATTCATCCATTTAAGTTTGTCTCTTCCTGCCCCTCAAAATATCAACCCCCAGATATTTAAGGGGGAAAGAGGCCACCTGACATCCGGTGTAAGTGGTGGCCCAAGAAGTGTGACTGGTGCTAACATGTTTGCTAAAAAATAACTGACATTTAGCTTTATTAAAAGTTAACACAGAAGTATTTCGAAAGGTATTTAAGGTTTGCATCAAAATTTTAAGAGCAATCTTACTAGCATTCGAGAAAAGAATAATGTCATCAGCGTAAGCAAGATGACTAACCAAAAGCTTAGATCTATGAGTGAATTGAGTGTGAGGATGGAACATCTGCACTTGATTTAAAAGACGAGAGAGGTAATCAAAAGCAAGGATAAAAATCCTAGGTGAGAGAGGGTCACCTTGCTTAATACCCCTGAGGGAAGAAAAGAAACCATAGGATTTCTCATTCACAAGAACGCTGTAATGATTTAATTCAAGCCATCTTTTGTTGATAGCACAGAAATTTGTAGAAAAACCACCGGCGCAAAGAATACTCGAAATAAAATCCTAGCTAATAATATCGAAAGTTTTTTTAATGTCAAGCTTGATAACCATATTCCCTCCCCTACATTTCTTATTAATGTCTTCAATAATTTCTTGAGCAAAGAGGATATTATCAGATATTTCCCTGCCATGAACAAAAGCAGACTGCTGCGGGCAGATGATGTTAGCCAGATGAGGTTGTAAATGAGCAACAATAATCTTACTAATCACCTTAGAGAGAACAGAAGTAAGAGAGATGGGGCGAAAGTTATCCCAACTAATTTTGTCCTTACCTTTAGGGATAAACACAATAAGAGAGGGAGTGAAATATTTATCTGGATTATCTCTAAGAAAATAGCTCTGAATGGCACTCATAACCTCTTTTTTAATAATATCGCAACATTTAATATAAAAGGTTGATGTGAAACCATCAGGACCAGAGGCCTTATTGGGATTAATACTCTTAAGCGCGGCAAGAACTTCCACTTCAGTAGGAACATCAGTAACTGAGAAGGAAGAGACATAATCCTTTTCCTCATTGAAGACATCCACATCAACAGGCAAAACCAAAGTCTGAAATTAGAATAAATTGGTAAAATGTTGGACCGCTCAATTTCTAATATCATCAGGATCAGAAAAGGTAACACCCTTGGACGATTTAATTTTGAGGATAGTATTCATGTTTTGCCTATATTTGATAGAAGCATGAAAAAAGGAAGTATTTCTATCGCCACAAGCAAAATAAATGTCATTAGCTTTTTGTTTAAGGAAACCTTCCTCTAAATCAATTGCTTCAACAAGGGAAGCATGAGCTTGAGCCACATCACTAGCCCTTTGAGGTGTGCAACAAACATTAGATTCTAACAGATCAACCTTAGCCTATGCATCAAGGAACTTAGAGTGAACATTTCCAAAAACCTGGTAATTCCAATCCTGCAAATGTATAACNGAAATGTCAGGCTAAAGGCTGATCTTCACCTTTAAAGATGGTTGGAATCTCGCACTAAATGAAGAAATGGTGTCGCAAGGTGGCACTGTAGATTATGACATGCAATTTATCCAAGTAAGCATGGATTATGAGGGGCCTTTAATGAATTTATTCAGTCGATGGAAAAAGGAAGGGTTGCCCTCACTAGTAAGGGTGGTCACCAAAGACAGTGCATCACTGAAAAGAAAGAACGTGGTGGTACAACAGGACTCGATGGAGGGGCCCAATCGTTTACCATCCATGATAGCTACACTGACTGGGGGCCTAGTTGATGCTGATAATGAAAGGATATTGTTTGCTTCACTACAAAGAACACAGCAAAGAAATGCCAGCCGACGCAAATAGAGAGCTTTCTTACAAGAAGAGAAGAGACGCCAGAAAGAGGCATACAACTTGCTCACTCTTATTCTGGAGGGACACATTTATGATCCGGGCATGAAAGAGACCTCCTCCAGCCAGCCCACTACAAATGAGGAGCCTGAGTTTGTTACAAAGCCAAAGCTACTACCAGCTTCAGATGTTCTGCGTACGAGTTGCCCTACCTGCAATGCCGAAATACCTGCACGAGCATCAGCCACAAGGTGGAGTACCCGGTTTGCAATGTCCTACATCTACAACACTACAACACGTTAGAGGAATATGCATCTATCGATGATGGATCTCAGACCCCTGATTACCTGATAGAGGCAGAACAATATGTCCCAATGGATGCAGAGTCGTATGTTCTGAGAGATACAGATCTAAACGTCCTGTCAGACGCAAAATCTTACATTCCATTATAGCCAGAGACAACACTAGCTTGGGTTCCCGTTGATGTTCAAAAGAGGGAAAACCTGTGACAACTGCCGACTCATAGTACGGTGGAATATTATAAAATGACTAAAGTAAATAAAAGAGACATCAAATTCTACAAAGAATTACAGAGAAAATTCATCAACATACTGGATAAATTAGAACTGTATACCAGAGTCTTCTCAGAGATTGATGAACAAAGTATTTTTGACTGCATTTTTGACCTAAGGGACAGAGGTTGAGCAGGTTTACTTATGGAAAGGACCTATTATGAGCTGAGGAAATGGATGTGAGGAAAAGGGAGGACTACTATCCAGTGTGGCTGCCACTACAACTTCACAAATGACAGACAGAGGAATCCGCTTGAGATCCTCAGACACGATCAAGTAGATCCATTATCGCTAATGATAAAGTGGATGATCAAAAGAATGGTTAGATGGAGTATTCTTCCCGCTACCTGCATTCCAAATAATTTTATTATCAACATCTACGACGAGGGTGATTGTATTCCTCCACACATTGATCATCATGACTTCTTGGGGCTTTTTTGTACAGTCTCATTCATGAGTAATAGTAACATCTTATTTGGGAAGAAATTGACATCGTCGGCCTTGGTGAGTTCAGAGGCTCTATGGAGATTCCCTTACCAGTTGGCTCAGTTCTTGTTCTTAAAGGCAACTGTGCAGATGTTGCCAAGCATTTCATTCCAGGAGTGCGACATCACATGGTGTTCGTAACCTTCTGACGGAAGGATGACAGTAAAATGCCGCACATATTTCAGCCAGATCTAGAGCTGGAGGAACTACTACCTTACGAGCTATGAGGGGGTTGCACCTCTAAGCACATGCGAAGGGAACTCTTTTCCTGTAGCGTGGCTTAGAAGGTCAACTTAATCTGGAGCTCGTTACAGCAGGAACAGAAAATTAGAGGATTCCTTTCCACTTTACTACATTAAGACAATATGATATGTATCAAAGATGCTCAACCTATAATGTGTACTTGGCATGAGATAGTTTGGATGTAATTTGATGCATTTCGCAAATTATACTTTTTGAGTCGTTGGCCTAAACTTGATCTGTAACATTTTGTTGAAGCAGATTAATGAAGTTTCTTTCATAAATGCGTCTTTCTTGTCAATTGCCTTTTTTACGATGGATGGAAGCCACAAACCACACGTTGGTTCAAAATTACAATGAACAATGAACAAAGAACAAAACGACAAACAAAAATTTTTTTTTTATAAAAAAAAATTAAAAAAAATAACCAATAAATAAATAACCAAACAACTCTCTTTTAAGAAAATCAACCAACTAAAATCAAATTTTAAAAGCATATTTAAAAAAAAGAAATTTAATACGATAAAAACAAAAAGGAAAGAAAATAAATTTGTTGAGTGGATTCTCTCAATTTCGGAGTCTCTTACTCTATGCTAGTGTCGCACAACTATCTTTGTCTGCACTAATTCTTTTCACATCCGCGCGAAATTTCACATTCTGTGCAAAAACTCGCAAATTTTCACAAATCCACTTCAACAATGTCAACCTTTACATACAACACTGGTCTTTAAATTAAACACTACAAACTCTGTAGAATTCTCAATTTCAAATCAGTCCCTAATTTCTGATTCACACCTTTTGAAGTTGGTACCTACCTTCCGATGCTCTCTTTTGAGATTGATCACTACCGTTCAATTCTAATTTTATAATTAATCCCTAATTTATGATTCACACATTTTGAGGTTTGTCCTTACCTTCCGACGCTCACTTTTGAGATTGATCACTACCTTTCAAATCTCATTTTTGAATCAGTCAAAAATTTCTGATTCACCCTTTTAAGGTCGATCACTACTATCCTACACTCTCTTTTGAGATTTATCACTACCTTTCAATTCTCATTTTTGAATCAGTCCCTAATTTGTGATTCACACCTTCTGAGGTCGGTCCCTACCTTTCGATGCTCTCTTTTGAGATTAATCACTACCTTTCAATTCTCATTTTAGAATCAATCCCTAATTTTTGATTCACACCTTTTACGTCAATCCTTAACTTCCGATGCTCACTTTTCAGATTGATCACTACCATTCAATTCTCATTTTGAATCAGTCCCTAGTTTCGGATTCACCCTTTCGTGGTCGATTTCTACCTTCTAACGCTCTCTTTTGAGATTGATTCTTACCTTTCAACTCCCTTTTTTGAATCAGTCCCTAATTTTTTATTCACACCTTTTAAGGTTGGTTCCTACCTTTCGACGCTCTCTTTTGAGATTGATCATTAACTTTCAATTCTCATTTTAGAATTAGTCCTTAACCTTTGATTCACCCTTTTGAGATCAGACCCTACCTTCCGACACTCTCTCTTGTGATTGATCCTTAACTTTCAATCCTTATCCTGGAATTAGTCACTAACTCCTGATTCCTCTCTTTTCATGACTGGCCTTTAACTACCGACCCTCTTCTGAAATTAATACCTGAATTTCAAATCCCACCTTGTGGTTCACACTTACAAGCTGATTCCCATCTTCTATAAATTCTTGAAAATCTCATAACTCAAAATTCACTCTCCAATCCCCAGTGAGAGTCCCTACTTCCTAACTTTGATCAAATATTCACCTACTATATTCCCCAGCGGAAGTAACTAACACACACATTCCCACACTCCTTTTATGTCTCTTGGCATAGGGGTTTGTATTGGTTTTGTTGATCTCGTCGGTCAACGTCAATACACGCAGTGTGCTTGCCAGCACACCACACTTATTGGGGGTACCATTTGTTGACCTCATTTTTGGTTGAGGTATAGTGTTCCTCTTTAGTAGCCTAAGGTCTAGCCATAAGACTTCCTGTTGACTATTCTTAGAAAACTAGAAAAGGAACTCTCACCATTATAAATTCCAAACTCCTCTTTAATCAACTTTAAGTTCTACATATTGGTCCTAATCTCTAGAACTTAGTAGGTAGGGTCATTATGGGGGAGCTAAAGATGATTTCCCATAGGACAGCTTTCCCTTATGGTTGACTCTGGGTGTTGGTCTAGGGCTAAGGCACTCACTTGCACTCACTCTTACCCACAATCACTCACAACCCTAAACCCATGTTTTCGTGACTTTGGTTTTTTGATACTTTGGGAGACTCGTGTAAATGGTCCCCTAAACCCATTAGTCCTAGGCTAGAGTTTAGGTAAGACCAGTACATAGAGGACCCAAAGGGGGTTTCCTTTGGTCCATAGCACATGTAGGGTGGTTAATACCCCTACCCTACCAAAATACCCAATTTTACCATTTCACCTCCAAACCTACCTAAACTACCAAAATAGCCCCAAATTTTCCAAAATTACAAAAATACTCTTGGCACCCCAACTCTACCGAAATGCCCAACNAGTTTATCCCAAAGAAGGACCTTATCATGCAAAAGACAGCTAGCGTAGACAAAGGTGGCCCACCATTGAAAATTATCCATCTTGAAATTGGTAAGCTCGAACTGATCCTCATCCTAAAAAATCATCAAATTGACTTGTTGATTCCAGAAGATCCAAATTTTATTATTTTTGTTACAAAAGTGATTGTAATGGTTCACGGAAACTAAAGGTTCCAAGATAGAAAATATAAAAATCTTATGAACCCTACATAAATGTTTTAGTCTATTAAGGGAGCTAGGGTCTGCCACTCCCCTAATATTCCAAATCAATATATTAAACATGATGGCTCGAGCTCCCCTTTCTAGAAGATCTAGGAGGGGTGCCAGACTGTTCGCTATCAGAGTGATATATTCCACCATGAATGATGTTTTCTCTATCAAGGTGAAGGAGTTCATTTTTTCCTTTTACCCTTCTTTTTCCTAGCCTTTTGAACCAAACATTCTTCCTCAAGCATATTAGTAGCGACCAACACGACATCAATAGGCTTTACGCTGAAATTCAAAGTGTTTAAGCAAACATTACTCACATTACCTTCCAAGGAAGGATCAATTATATAGTTGTTGACCTGCATATCTTGCCGAAAACTACCATTTATATGAATATCATTAGTTATGGCAATAGGAATAGTAGCAATATCAGATATGGGAGAAATATTATCACAAGTGGTGGTATCATGGGTCACAGAAGTGACTTTAGTACCATTTAGAGGAGCAACACTATCCCTAGTGTTAACAACATGGGTAACAACATTATTAGTAGTGACATCAAGGGAAACCATAGGGGCAACAATATCAACAATATCAGCAGCAGTAGTTACATTGGGAACATTGTCACTTTTAGCAATATCAATTAAAACCGAAGGAGCAAAAATATCCTGTGCAACAATATCCCGCTCATTTATAGCAATATCAAAAATAGTTGAAGTTACATTTTCATGTGTAATCATATCTGGGTTAGGATTGATGGGATTTACAATAGCTTCAGTCCTAATGTGTTCCGTATCCGGCACTAGACCAGCACGGGTTCATTTATCTCCTTGTTTTAAATGCGGATATAGACGATAAAAATTATCAATGATATGTCCAAATAAATGGCAATGAGTGCAGAAAGGTGAGTGTCGTTTGATCTCAACTTTCTGCAAGTAACCCTTATGTTCGGATCCAATCCAAATTTCATCAGAGAAAGGTAAGGTAATGCCCTGTTCCACTAAAATGCGACCCTCGGAAGGCCTCGTAAGAAGGTGAGTGGGGCCATCCATTTTTTAGAGGTGTGTCGTATGCCACAGCAAGGGAAAACAGGACCACATGATTAAATAAGTGAAGTTTTAGTCCAGGAAATTTCAACCAAATTGGTATAATAGGAGGTTCCGATTTAGGATCAAATTCTACATTCCATTTCTAAAATTTCATAGAAATACCATCAAAATTAAGAGCACGATGTGAAAATAGACGTGTATAATCTTTGTCATTAGATAATTGTATAAGTATGTGTCTCTCGTCAAGGGGACCAAATTTCCACATACTAGTTAACTTCAAAGATTCAAACTCCCTTCTAACAACTTCAAGTTGAGGTAACCCATAAACAAATTTCCCCACTAATGCAAGACGACAAGATGAAGCTAGAATAGAAGATTCAGCATCCGATACAAACATAGCAAGTTTCCCATTTTTTTCCCCAATTTTTGGATAAGCTAAAATCACCACCAATATGTAAAGCCTTGTGAAAAGAAGGGGGGAAAAGACCAGTGGTGCTTGAAATAGAGCCACCATTACCCTTAAGAGCATCCACAAAGAAACGATCCATAAAGATCTCGCAGGAGACCCCTAAGGATCGGTAAACAAATAAAAAAAAACACACAGAAAATGAGAGAAAAGGGAAGATCTTGCAAACAAAACTAAAAGATGAAGCAGAACATGAAAACAAATCCAAACAATAAAGAAGAAAACATGCTAAAGCCCAAATTTGCAAGTAAGCCTAAGCAAAAAGTTGAAATTGCAAATTTGGGCAAAGCCCCAAAATCANCCTCGTGAAAAGAAGGGGGGAAAAGACCAGTGGTGCTTGAAATAGAGCCACCATTACCCTTAAGAGCATCCATAAAGGAACGATCCAAAAAGATCTCGCAGGAGACCCCTAAGGATCGGTAAAGAAAGAAAAAAAAAACACAGAAAATGAGAGAAAAGGGAAGATCTTGCAAACAAAACTAAAAGATGAAGCAGAACATGAAAAAAAATCCAAACAACAAAGAAGAAAACATGCTAAAGCCCAAATTTGCAAGTAAGCCTATGCAAACAGTTGGAATTGCAAATTTGGGCAAAGCCCCAAAATCGCAAGGAAAATCCCAATAAGATGCCAAAAATGTAGATCTAGAAGCAATAAGTTGAAAATCAAACCAAAGAGAAGTAAATCTCAAAAAGAAACCTCCAGAAAAATCGTAAATGGAACAAATCCAAGNAAAAATGTAGATCTAGAAGCAATAAGTTGAAAATCAAACCAAAGAGAAGTAAATCTCAAAAAGAAACCTCCAAAAAATCGTAAACGAAACAAATAAAAAAAAACCAGAGTAAATTCGAAAATAAGCAGAAAATGGAGCTTTACCACCATGCGAAGCAGATCAACAGTAAGATGCCAAGGAGATGGAAAGAGTTTACCAGAGGAGAGCTTTGCAAAGGAGATCTGCAGGAGCAAAACCATGGCCTAAATCCCCAGAGCAAAATCCAAATCCAGCTGTTGACCTCACTTTTGGTTGAGGTCTATAAAATTTCTTTAGTAGCCTAGGTCTAGCCATAGGACTTTCCTATTGACTAGTCTTAGAAAATTAGAAGAGGTACCCCACCATTA
>JXCR01144232.1:53239-67010 GCA_002079205.1 Phalaenopsis hybrid cultivar | reverse complement strand
AAGCTCAAGAAAGTTCTGGATCATATACAGGAATCATCAGAAGGATCTTTCTCATCTACCAATNAAATTAATGACTCCGCAGCCATTAGTTGGACCCTAGTGACCAAACTAAACCCCATAAAACAACCTAAGCTAAGTCATGGACCCAATGTCCCCTAAATCAAGGGAGTTTGATTCCATGTTTGTTTAAGCCTTGGATATTTTTGCCAAAATTAAACCTCAACTCATTTAATTGCTATGACATATTCCTCTAGCTCACCTGACCACCTAGCCACCTCCCCTAGCTTGGACGGCTAGCCTAGTAGCCGAAAAATACCAAAACCGTGAGCCACCTCCTCCAAATCAAACTCATTTCAAACCTAGAGGCCACCTCATCCAAATCAAATGTTAGAGCTTCTCTGCCCTCCACCTAAGCATCACTTTTCACCCCCTAATTGACCATGGTAGCCACCTTTAAGACATTTTTATAAAAAGCTCCGCTCCACAACCATGGGAGGAGATTTGAAATTTTCTGAGAGAGAGCCTTCCAAATTGCTCGCAGAGACTCTTTGAGACCACCTCAGCTCAAGCCAACCACTTTCCCTCACTGATTCTCACTGTGGAAGCTTAATTTTAAGCTCAAACTTCTGTCTAAAATCAGGACAGAGCTCAATACACCTCCACAGTCCACCAAACTCAATTTAAACTTACCCACACCTTCACCTTAGTGAAAGAAGGAGAAGCCCCCTTAAATTCCCCTTCCACAGAGACCCTAGCATAGCTCTACACCAACACCTGAAATCGAGCTTGGTCGAATTCATACCTAGAACTTTCACCACAATAAGAGGCTCAATCCTTAACCTCCTTGGACTCCAACCAACGTGCCTAGCACCTCTAATTGAAGCTTCTCTTCTTAGAGTAAAGGTATTGAACTCCCTCTATGCTCAAGCCTATTTTGATTCTCCATTTTATGAGGCTTAATTTCATGGCATCTTAACTGTATAGATATGTTCCTCTAGTCTAGACGAGCATTTTTAATAAAATTTCAATCAATTTGGTTGAGAAATGAGGGAGATATCATGTCTTGATGATGGACGGTTCTCGGGCTAGGCCATTGGGGACGATGATGGAGAGCCATCTGATCGTGTGTTTATCTCATCAACGGATGAGATCAAGCTGGACAATGCTCCCTTACATGAACCGCGGGCCTAGTCACCGATGAGGTGGATGACAACGTCAAATAGGAGTGCGCCGCGTGGAGCTTCAGAGTTGCCTAGGATGACATGACGTCGCACATTTAAATAGATAAATAGGGAATTAAATAAATCAAAAAATGTCTCTAAACTTTGAAAATTGATACCTTGGTGTAGAAAAATCACAAAAATAAAATAAAAATACCCTTATGCTTAGTGAACAGAGAAGAACAATGTGAAAATAATTTGAAGTTTTTTTAATGCATGTTTTATTTTTAATTAATGCAATACTATTTTGAGTCTTTTGATTCTCCATGCATGTAGACATTTCACCATCACTTTAAATTTTAGCATGTTGTTGCCTCTGTCTTAGGGAACATCCTCTGATTTTTCCAAAGTCATAGCAGACCTCTTGGCAGTGATCCATTTTTTTCAAGTTTATGTCTATTATTTGCATAATTTAATCATAATAATTATCATGTTACTTAGAAAATTCTAAGAAAATTTTGGAAGGTTTAATTTGACCATTGAACCCTTTGAAAAATATTTCATGGGTTAAGTCATTAAAAACACACCTAATTTCCACCAACCCTAAAAACACAAAAAAAAAAAATTTGGGAAACACAAACTTTTAAATGACTTAATTTTTTTATCTCCACTATGATTTGAACTTCAGAGAACTCTCCATAAAAATTTTAAAGCATTTGAAGCTCCTTTAATAACTCATATTGATTTTATGAGTTAAATGTCATTTTTAAAACTAAAATAATTTTTAACAATTAAAATATAGCTCAAAAATTATAAAAATGAGTTTTTGGAGTTCTCTATGATCAGGGGTATTTTATAAAAAATAAAACGGTAATAAAAATTAAAACTTCATTTTTAGCCTATTTTCAAATATTAAAATAATTAAAAAATGATAAAAATCACAAAAATAATAAAAGTCATGGAAATGTCCTAAATTTTTTTATAAGAACTTATAAACAATTTGAATATTTTTCCTGATCTTCCATGTGAAGATATTAAATTTTGAAGCTTAAAATAATTTTTAAAGGCTAAAAAATGTATTTTCACAAAAATAATTCCAATAATTAAAAGAAAAATCATAAAAATGTGAAATTCATTTCTTTATGTTCCTTGACATCAGGGAAATTTAATAAAAATATAAAACTTAATTTTTCATGTTTAAAATATTTTAAAATTGATAAACACTCCATAACTTGAAATAATTCTAACAATTAAATAAAACTTAAAAAATTATGAAATGTGGTCCAAATGATTACATAGTCTAAGTCTACGTCTGATAAAAATTTCAAGGGATTAGGCTTTGTCTTGGTCATGTTATAGAATTTTCTTTAAAAAATTTTATTTTTGCATAAAAATAAATATGTAAACTAAACTAAATTTTGAAAAATCACATTTTCTCCTCTGATGGTCTTAATTGACCCATGAGTGAGGTGGGATGAAAATTCCAAAGTCATTTGAGTTAAATTTGACAAATTATGAAGTGATAAAGCCTTAATGGCAAAAGTGTAATTTCAAATTTAGCCTTAACTAACATTTAGGATTAATTCAAGTAGGGAAAAGGGTAACCTATTAATCTAACTAACTTATTTTGATGAGTAAAATACAAGGGAATTAATTGGTAGAAACAAATCTCACTTTTAATAATTAGAGGATAAAACTGAAATTTCCTAAATTATTAAAAATTTTGGAGGTCCAGTCAAATAAATGATTTTAGACTTAGGGGTATAGTTTTGGTTGTTAATAACTCACTAATTTAATACCCTTATTTGATGCTTAAAGGACTTTCAAAAGTGAATCATCATCACTTGAAATTTTAATCTCTTTCTAAGACATTCGCCAATATCTTAAGGGCTTAGTAGTGACCTAAGCTAAATCAAAATTGGTTAAATAAAGATTAGAAAAAGTGGACATAGCTAAAATTAAACACCTTTGAAACACTAAAAGCCCAAATTAAAGTTGGCTGAGTGTCTTAATTACACTAACTTGCATCTTTAACGGTTTTCACCCACATAATTTTCAAATTAAATCATGAATGATAATTACCCTACTCTTAAGGATAATTGAAACATTATTGTTCATTGAGCATTAAAGGTATTTATGGGATGGGTTATTAAGCAACGTAATAAGTTTAAATGAGTTCGAGACTTTTCACCAGGAGGTGAGAGGGAAGCATGGACTTGCTTCTTCCTCTAGAACTATTGGATACCTCGGAGGTCTATTAAACTTAATATGTTTTGCTTAACAATAATCATCCTAAATCAAACTAATAGGAACCAACCAAGATATGACCTAGGGTTAAGTAGGTCACCAAAACTTTACTTTCCTGCTTTATATTAAATGCCCTAACATGCATTTTGAGTTTTAGGTGGTGGAACGAGAAGACTCGCTAGATACACTTTTACAGTTTACAGCGCCGTCTTTCTTGAACTTTCATACTGTACTTTTGATGTTAACAAAGACTTGCATGGTAAATAACGATGTCATCCTGCATGAAAATGAAAACTGTTAGGATAGCCACAAAACCAAAACCCAAAACCAAAATTAAAACCAATCAAGATAAAAATCACCCCCACAACATTCAAAATATAAAACAACTCAAAATTTAATCACAAACATCACACAAAACAACAACTACAACTAAATTAAGATGTCTATATTAGATGATCGAGAATCCCTCGGAGGAGGTAACCTACGGTTGCGAACGAGGCTTCTCACAATCTAAATGAAAGTACGGAAATCATTAACTTGAGTTTAGTAAATTCATTTAGACTAAGTAAATCTAATAGAAAATAGTGGTATCGAAACGAGGGAACCGTAGGATCCTAACCGGTGTCACTCTAATCAACTTTAACATGCCCCATAAAATTTAAAGAACTTCAACCATAGGGCCACCTAATTTGACATCATAAATTAACATCCTAGAAAACTCAAACTCACCATCGCAAGTAGCTTGCAGCTAGCATGGTGGGCAGCACAGCCATCTTCAACAGCAAAACATGTTTACATTAGCTAAACCAACTTCCTTCCATAAAATTTAACAAACAAGCCATAGGATCTCGAGGTTGTCTGCTTATGCAACATAAATGATCACCCTATCTTTAGGCCTTTGTACAACTTTGTTGTACAATATAAGCCCTAACTCGTCTTAGGATTCCAAGGTTGTCGTTCATCGCGACCTGAACCCTCACATCTTCCAGGCTATTTGTGTGATTGTTTTGCACGAATATAAGACTTAAATTAATAAAACTGTCAGGATGAAACATTTAATATTTCTCCACAAAACTGAAGCCAAACCATAGGATAACTTGGGAAGTCACCGAGGCTCTCCTCTGGATCTATGACATCCCTTAGTTCTTCCTCCTTTGGATTCAAAAAAAAAATGCTCCAATTTGAGCCAATCCCATTTCACACCTCTTTATTTGATTTTGTTGAAAAGTCATACCCTTTAGAAATCCTTGAAGATAATATTTCCTGATTTTTATATAGAGTTTTCTTAGATGACTTCGGTCATTTAGGATATAATTAACTATAAGGACTGGCCCTTATAGGAAGCTCGTCCGAACCCAGCTTAATATAAACTCTATTTAATTCTTCATATTAAATAGGGAAACTTGTTGGCAAATAAAACAGTTTCACAGACCAAAGGGACTTCATATATTTCTTTGTTTATTTGATCGAGTCTCATCCTTAAGTCTCTTATTTTTCCTTCGGGATAGATATAGGATTTGAGATACAACGCTCTTTCATTTAAACTATGAAAATATGGGGTCAGTTTGATTTCATATTTTTCTAAACATTAAAATGTCCTTCTAGAGCGGGCGACGAGATTTCGATTTCGGTGACCGACAACTTCTTACAGGAAACTCCCCAAACCAAAATAGTGCTGACAGGGAGTGCAATTAAATAGGGAGATAAGTTTTGATGGGCGTAGAATTGGTTAGATCATGAGTGACAAGCTATATTCTTATCAATTTGGCTTAAGGTTTAGTACCCTGACGCTGGGATTCAACCATCATGGGGACAGAAGCTTATTGGCATCTAATGGTGAGAGGCTAGATAGTTTTGATGTGAAATCGAGATGTTAAGGAATCGTTCTTGAGTTAGCCAATGTTCTTTACTAGCACTCGGAGGGTGTAAAGAATAAGGCATGTTATTATTTGTCACAATACATCAACTTTGTCTTAAATCATTTGGATCCTACATATATTTAAATCTTATTACAACTGGAAAGGTTTTTCATAATATCCAAACTCGTTGTTATATTTTTTTAAACAGTTACTTTTAGTTGTTACTATATTTATTAACTCTTTGGTAGTAATTTTTAGTAAGCATATCATTTTAGTTCTCTTATCTTTTTAATTTGCAACTTAAATAGCATTTTCATAAGTTGATTTTAAGAGTTACCACATTCCTTATGGGATCGATACTAGTGTTTTTAAGGAAAATCTTATATTACTTGAAACAGTACGTATATTTGAATAGTACCCCTAGTGTGAAAATCTATTATAAATCATATGTTTGTTCACACTAACCGCTAGATATATTTTGAGACATACTTTGTGGCAAAATTAAAGAGATTAAAGATACAAGTAATTGTAGGTTGGGTCATATAATCAATACGAAAGTCATATAGCTAGATCCTACGTTTTAAAACAAGGATTTAGACTCTTTAAGGATTAAAATAGCATTTTTACAAAACCTTAATAATAAATAGTTGAGATGAATCAAAATTTAGGAATAAAATATTATAACTTCTTAAGATCTATCCTTACTTTTTTACATGANACAACTACAACTAAATTAAGATGTCTATATTAGATGATCGAGAATCCCTCGGAGGAGGTAACCTACGGTTGCGAACGAGGCTTCTCACAATCTAAATGAAAGTACGGAAATCATTAACTTGAGTTTAGTAAATTCATTTAGACTAAGTAAATCTAATAGAAAATAGTGGTATCGAAACGAGGGAACCGTAGGATCCTAACCGGTGTCACTCTAATCAACTTTAACATGCCCCATAAAATTTAAAGAACTTCAACCATAGGGCCACCTAATTTGACATCATAAATTAACATCCTAGAAAACTCAAACTCACCATCGCAAGTAGCTTGCAGCTAGCATGGTGGGCAGCACAGCCATCTTCAACAGCAAAACATGTTTACATTAGCTAAACCAACTTCCTTCCATAAAATTTAACAAACAAGCCATAGGATCTCGAGGTTGTCTGCTTATGCAACATAAATGATCACCCTATCTTTAGGCCTTTGTACAACTTTGTTGTACAATATAAGCCCTAACTCGTCTTAGGATTCCAAGGTTGTCGTTCATCGCGACCTGAACCCTCACATCTTCCAGGCTATTTGTGTGATTGTTTTGCACGAATATAAGACTTAAATTAATAAAACTGTCAGGATGAAACATTTAATATTTCTCCACAAAACTGAAGCCAAACCATAGGATAACTTGGGAAGTCACCGAGGCTCTCCTCTGGATCTATGACATCCCTTAGTTCTTCCTCCTTTGGATTCAAAAAAAAAATGCTCCAATTTGAGCCAATCCCATTTCACACCTCTTTATTTGATTTTGTTGAAAAGTCATACCCTTTAGAAATCCTTGAAGATAATATTTCCTGATTTTTATATAGAGTTTTCTTAGATGACTTCGGTCATTTAGGATATAATTAACTATAAGGACTGGCCCTTATAGGAAGCTCGTCCGAACCCAGCTTAATATAAACTCTATTTAATTCTTCATATTAAATAGGGAAACTTGTTGGCAAATAAAACAGTTTCACAGACCAAAGGGACTTCATATATTTCTTTGTTTATTTGATCGAGTCTCATCCTTAAGTCTCTTATTTTTCCTTCGGGATAGATATAGGATTTGAGATACAACGCTCTTTCATTTAAACTATGAAAATATGGGGTCAGTTTGATTTCATATTTTTCTAAACATTAAAATGTCCTTCTAGAGCGGGCGACGAGATTTCGATTTCGGTGACCGACAACTTCTTACAGGAAACTCCNACAACTACAACTAAATTAAGATGTCTATATTAGATGATCGAGAATCCCTCGGAGGAGGTAACCTACGGTTGCTAACGAGGATTCTCACAATCTAAATGAAAGTATGGAAATCATTAACTTGAGTTTAGTAAATTCATTTAGACTAAGTGAATCCAATATAAAGTAGTGGTATCGAAACGAGGGAACCGTAGGTCCTAACAGGTGTCACTCTAATCAACTTTAACATGCCCCATAAAATTTAAAGAACTTCAACCATAGGGCCACCTAATTTGACATCATAAATTGACATCCTAGAAAACTCAAACTCGCCACGGCAAGTAGCTTGCAGCTAGCATGGTGGGCAGCACAACCATCTTCAACAACAAAACATGTTTACATTAGCTAAACAAACTTCCTTCCTTAAAATTAAACAAACAAGCCATAGGATCTCGAGGTTGTCTGCTTATGCAACATAAATGATCACCTTATGTTTAGGCCTTTGTACAACTCTGTTGTACAATATAAGCCCTAACTCGTCTTAGGATTCCAAGGTTGTTGTTCATCGCGACCTGAACTCTCACATCTTCCAGGCTATTTGTGTGATTATTTTGCATGAATATAAGACTTAAATTAATAAAACTGTCAGGATGAAACATTTAGTATTTCTCCATAAAACTGAAGCCAAACCATAGGATAACTTGGGAAGTCACCGAGCCTCTCCTCTGGATCCATGACATCCCTTAGTTCTTCCTCTTTTGGATTCAAAAAGAAATGCTCCAAATTTGAGCCAATCCCATTTCATGCCTCTTTATTTGATTTTGTTGAAAAGGCATACCCTTTAGAAATCCTTGAAGATAATATTTCCTGATTTTTATATAGACTTTTCTTAGATGACTTCGGTCATTTAGGATATAATTAACTATAGGGACTTGCCCTTATAGGAAGCTCGTCCGAACCCAGCTTAATATAAACTCTATTTAATTCTTCATATTAAATAAGGGAACTTGTTGGCAAATAAAACGGTTTCACAGACCAAAGGGACGTCATATATTGCTTTGTTTATTTGATCGAGTCTCATCCTTAAGTCTCATTTTGATTTCATATTTTTCTGAACATTAAAATGTCCTTCTGGAGTGGGCGACGAGATTTCGATTTCGGTGACCGACAGCTTCTTAAGAGCAACTCTCCAAACCAAAATAGTGCTGACAGGGAGTGCAATTAAATAGGGAGATAAGTTTTGATGGGCGTAGAATTGGTTAGATCTTAAGTGACAAGCTATATTCTTATCAATTTGGCTTAAGGTATAGTACCCTGACGCTGGGATTCAACCATTATAGTGACAGAAGCTTATTGGCATCTAATGGTGAGAGGCTAGATAGTTTTGATGTGAAATCGAGATGTTAAGGAATCATTCTTGAGTTAGCCAATGTTCTTTACTAGCACTCGGAGGGTGTAAAGAATAAGGCATGTTATTTTTTGTCACAATACATCAATTTTGTCTTAAATCATTTGGATCCTACATATATTTAAATCTTATTACAAGTGGAAAGGCTTTTCATGATATCCAAACTCGTTGTTATATTTTTTTAAACAGTTACTTTTAGTTGTTACTATCTTTATTAACTCTTTGGTAGTAATTTTTAGTAAGCATATCATTTTAGTTCTCTTATCTTTTTAATTTGCAATNCCAAAATAGTGCTGACAGGGAGTGCAATTAAATAGGGAGATAAGTTTTGATGGGCGTAGAATTGGTTAGATCATGAGTGACAAGCTATATTCTTATCAATTTGGCTTAAGGTTTAGTACCCTGACGCTGGGATTCAACCATCATGGGGACAGAAGCTTATTGGCATCTAATGGTGAGAGGCTAGATAGTTTTGATGTGAAATCGAGATGTTAAGGAATCGTTCTTGAGTTAGCCAATGTTCTTTACTAGCACTCGGAGGGTGTAAAGAATAAGGCATGTTATTATTTGTCACAATACATCAACTTTGTCTTAAATCATTTGGATCCTACATATATTTAAATCTTATTACAACTGGAAAGGTTTTTCATAATATTCAAACTCGTTGTTATATTTTTTTAAACAGTTACTTTTAGTTGTTACTATATTTATTAACTCTTTGGTAGTAATTTTTAGTAAGCATATCATTTTAGATCTATTATCTTTTTAATTTGCAACTTAAATAGCATTTTCATAAGTTGATTTTAAGAGTTACCACATTCCTTATGGGATCGATACTAGTGTTTTTAAGGAAAATCTTATATTACTTGAAACAGTATGTATATTTAAATAGTACCCCTAGTGTGAAAATCTATTGTAAATCATATGTTTGTTCACACTAACCGCTAGATATATTTTGAGACATACTTTGTGGAAAAATTAAAGAGATTAAAGATACAAGTAATTGCAAGTCGGGTGTTGACCTCACTTCTGGTTGAGGTCTAGATACTTCTTTAGTAGCCTAGGTCTAGCCATAGGGCCTTCCTACTGACTAGTCTTAGAAAACTAGAAAAGGTACCCTCACCATTAGAAACTCAAAACTCCTCTCTTTACTCAATTTGAAGTTCCACATATTGATCCTAACCTCTAGCACTTAGTAGGTAATATCATTATGAGATAACTCAAAGAGACTTCCTATAGGGCTACTTGGCCTTAGGATTGACCCTGGGTGTTGGTTTGGAGTTAAGGTACACAATATCCTCACAATGCCATGGCTAAGACCAACACATAAGAACCCAAAATGGGGATTTTATTGATCCATGGTTCATTTAGAATGAATATCTATTCAATTCTACTTGAAATGCCCATCCTGGGTCTTTTGCCCCAGACACCCCCAAATTACCTAATTGCCCTTGGGACCCCTCTTTGGCCCAAAATCCCAAAACTCCAAAAATTCCCATAAAATTCCAATAAATCCCAAATATTCTCAAATACATTTCTTTCAACTACCACATGGACCAATTTGACCAATTTCACCATCTTTAACCAAAATCCCCAAATTGCCCTTTAAAGACCCAAAATTCCCAAAATCCATCTCAAATGTCTATCAATTTGATCACAATTGAGCCCAATTTCAATCCTAAACTCAAATTCACTTTTGATGTGACCAAACTAAACCAAATCCAAGCTCAATTGGTCCATGATTTGAGTCCAATTTTGATTTGGGTCAAAGCCCCAATTTTGACCATAAGACTTAATCTCATTCAATTGAACCCATAGCCTAGTCAATTGGCCTCAATTAATATTAAAAAATCTTTACAACATTCTTACACATAAAAATTAACCATCAATTGATCTTGATGAAGCCTTTTTGATTTTGGCTTAAATCCTCAAAATCAACCATCAATTGGCCTTGGTGAAGCCTCAAATCCATTTGATTTTGACCTAAATCCAAAATTCCCAAGCCCAATATTGGCTAACACCCCAAATCTCAACAATTGAATGCCCTAAACCTCAAATTGGCATCACCAACTACACCATGGTCCAATTTGGTTAATTTGACCATCTTTGACAAAATCCCCAAATTAGCCTACACCTTGGTCCAATTTGGTCAATTTGACCATCTTTGACAAAATCCCCAAATTAGCCCCAAGATTGGCTAACACCCCAAATCTCAACAATTGAATGCCTTAGATCTCAAATTGGCATCCAATTTTAGTTGGCTAACATCCCAAATCTCAACAATTGAATGCCTTAGACCTCAAATTGGCATCCAATTTTTATCTAACACCTCAAATCTCAACAATTGAATGCCTTAGACCTCAAATTAGCATCCAATTTTTATTGACACCCCAAATCTCAACAATTGAATGCCTTAGACCTCAAATTGGCATCCAATTTTTGTTGAAATCCTTTATAGGGTCATCTTTGACCAAATACAACAATCAATTTGAGCTTAGTCCAAAGCTAGCTCAAGTTTGACCCAAAATAGTTGACAAAACACAACAATTAATTTGAGCTTAATCCAAAGCTAGCTCAATTTTGACCCAAATTAGATCTTTAGGTCTAAAACCAAAACCCATCAAAACCCATTCAAATTGACCATCAAGTCAACTTCAAAATAAATCAAAATCCATCCAAATTGACCACCAAATCAACTTCAAAACAATTTTAATCCTTCATGAAAGTTGTTCATTATGATTTTTTACACTAAACACAATAATAAATTTGAGCTTAGCCCATGGCTAGCCCAAGTTTGACCCAAACATAGCCCAACATGCTTAAAATGGGTCAAAAATCAAAAAATCCACCAAATTGATTAACCAATTGACCTCAAAATGACTTTCACCCTTCATGAAAGTTGTTCCTCATGGTCTCTTAGACCAAATACCATATTTAATTGGGCCAATTAGCATGCTTAACCTAGTTCAAAAAAATATTTGGTCATGTGCACCTTTCTTGGACTTATGGTCAAATCCAAATCAATTGAGCTTGAATGGTCAAATGAGCCTTACCATAACTCATCTTAGACTCTAGGGTTGAGTTTAAAGCCAGCCATCAACCCATGGTTATGCTTGATATTTATCTCATGGGTAAAGTTTTTAAAAAAAATTTTTAAGAGATAATCAATGTACTTGCCATACCACATGTCCATACCCTATGGTGCCATTTTTACTGAGCATCATAAGGTTTCACCATGATCCAACCCTTGGTTACCCACCTTTACCCAAGCTAAAACCCAAAACCGTGAGCCCCCACATGCTAATACCCAAACTCATGCCAAGAAGCCACCTCAGCCCAAATTGAGCTGAGAGCTCCTCTTCTTGACACCTAAGCAGTGGGGCTAACCTTTGAGCTAAGAGCTCCTCTGCTTGACACCTAAGCAGTGGGGCTAACCCCTCAATTGGCCAACAAAGCATCCCATTGGCCAGTTTCTATAAAATCCACCCCCACGGCCATGAATAGTAAGGTGGTAAAAAATTTCACTAAAGCCTACCAAATTCCTCAGAGAGCTTCTCTAAGAGTCCTTTAGTACATTCCAATCCACTTCCCCCTCTAAATTTCACCGTAAAAATCCAATTTTGGGTTTTAATTCCTGCCCGAAACCAGGACAAATTCCAATCCCAACCTACACAACATAAAACTCCCAATAGATTGGCCCTACACCTTCATAATAGTGAAAGAAGCCAAACCCCCATCAATTCCCCCTCTGAAGTAGCCTCTACCATAGCACTCAACCAACACCCAAAATCGACTTTGGTCAAAAACTTACATAGGCTATACATCAGAGCCAGAGGCTTCATCCCTAAGCTTTTTGGGATCTAACAAAGGTATGAAGAATCTCTGATTGAGGCTACACCTCTCGGAGCAAAGGTATAACTCACTTACTTTCCTGAGCCTTCGCGAGCTCTACATTTACAATGGCTTGATTTCATGGCATGTTTACCATATAGATGTATTCGTCTCTTCAAGACGAACATTTTAAAAAAAATAATCATCAAAATCCATTAAGAAATGAGAGAGATATTAAGGTTTTAAAATGGACGGCTCTTGGTTAAGGCCATCGGGGACGATGAACGGATGTCGTCCAGCCTCGCGTGTATTGAATGGACGGCGGAGATCAAGCCGGATGATCATCCCGGACGATACAGCGGGCCGCGTGGCAGCTGAGTCAGAAGGCATCGTCGAATAGGAGCACGCCGCGTGGCTTTTTAACGGATCCGAGAATCCAGTCAGCCCGCGGTTTGAATAAATAAATAGGATATTTAATAAAATCAGAAAATAGCTCCTAAACTTCAAAAATCTATATCTTTGTGTAGAAAATTCAAAAAAATAAAATAAAAATACCCTGTTGCTCAGTGAACAGAGAAGAACCATGTGGAATTATTTTCACATTAATTTGATGCATAAATTATTTATAAAAAATGAATTAGGGTTAGGGGTTTTTTAATTCTCCATTCATGTTGGATTATCACCTTGACCCAAAATTTTTATATATATTAGCCTCTATATAGGTGTACAATCTGAACATTTTTCCAGAGACATAGAAGATCTTTAGACAGAGATCTTAATTTTCTAAGTTTTTATGAATTTCTTATTGAAATAATTATAGAAAATTATATGTGGCTTAGAAAATTCTACAAAAATACATATGAGTTTCCTATGACCAGAGTAGTCTTAGGAAATAATTTCAAGATTTTTAAAAATTAAAACATCACTGTTTTGAGCAAACCCAAATTTGCTTAATTTAGAGAACATAAAAATCAAAATCATTTGATTTTTATTCTCCACCGTGACTTATAAGTCAGAGAATTCACCATAAAAATTTCAAAGGATTTTGAGATTATTTGATATTTTAAATTGTTTTTTAAATATCATTATTAAATTGAACACTTAAATAATTTTTAAAAACTCAAAACATAACTCCAAAAATTATCAAACTTAGTTTTTTGAGTTCTCTGATATCAAGGGGATTTAATAAAAATAAAAATATATTTAAAATAAAAACTTAATTTTTAGGTTATTTTAATTATTTTTAATAATTAAAAATAATAAAAATAAATCATAAAATATTAAACTCATGAAAATGTTCCAAATTACTTCCTAAACACTTAGAAATCATT
>JXCR01144229.1:178089-226074 GCA_002079205.1 Phalaenopsis hybrid cultivar | reverse complement strand
TTTCTAAAATTATATATATATATATATACGTAAATTAAAAAGTCCTTCCGAAGCGGGCGACGGGATTTCGATTCCGGCGACCGACAGCTTCTTACGGGCGACCCCCAAACATTCACCAACTCTTTCCCCTTTTAAGCGCCGACACGGTGTCAAAAACTTGATGGACAAAAAATCGTCGTGAAGCATGAGGCCACTTCACGCAAGTAAATGTGTTAAAGTAGTAAGCTATATACAGGAGTACCGCGTATCGTTCCCATGAGCAAGTGTGTTAAGAAATTGATTTGAAAAGGCAAAGTTACAGTTTACTAACTATTTTAACCTAGTTTGGCATGATTCAGAAAATAGTAAAAAAAATCCTAAATATATCAGATTCAACGAAGAACAAAAATAGGGAAAAGCGCATATCAAATTGCTTTGGTGTTTCTTCAAGATTATTAAGGATTGTGCCAACTTGACTCAAGTGGGGCACCTGACTTTACTTTTCGTGCAAATTTCTCCTACGTGATTGCTGTCAACCAGAAATGATATATTCTTCTTAAGCCTATATGTCTAGGTCTCAAGAAGAATTAGAATTCCACAAAGATAATTTTCGCTCATTTTTATGGAATTCCCAATAAATTGTTAATCCTTGTTAGTGGTTGCAAGATCCGCAAAATATTTATATTTTACTTGGATCCCGTGGTTAACCTAATCATTCAACGATGCTTTTGCTGAAATTATAGATCACGATTGATTTTAATACCCTAACTGGTCAGATTAGGAGTAAACGAAAGACAGAAGGTTAACCAACAATGTTAATAATTAAAGGCGTATAAAAACATATATGATAAACCAACAACGAAAATCAAACCAAAAAATCCATCCTCAAATCACTGAAGCACGAAAAGTTATTTAGCAGCTCATAGCTCGAGAGAAAAACAAAGAAAATTTCATAGAAATCAAACCTGCAATAAACATTTTTATTACAATAAAAACAAACTTAGAGCCCCTTGATAATCCCCTCTTACAACAGCAACACAAACTTCTCTCAATTCCTCTCTCAGAAAAACAGAACAAAGAAAATAAAAAAGGAGAAGAAGATTTTTCTTTAACCCTAGCCTCCTGAATTCTCCCCTCTAAAAGCTCTCTAAAGCTCTTCAAATATGTTCTTTTTATAGTTGGAGTTTAAATTCCTTTCAAAAATCATCAGAATCCCACACTTAGTTATTTCCAAATTAGAAAATATAAGCAGGCGTGACCACACTTGATTTGCGGCATAATTACGCTGCACGCTTTGGTTGGGAGGCGTGGTCACGTCGCAATTCGGTGTGGATACGCCTACCCTCCAATTGCACAGGTTCTTCGGTGGGTTGGGAGTGAACATGCCCGAAATTGGCTCTGATTTGCATGCTAGTCCTCCTCTAAGATGCAAAATGAAATTCCAACTTTCCAAAAGCATAAAATCATGAATTTAACAGAAGAAATTGCTAGAATTAAGGCATAAAAAATGTAAAAATTTGATGCATGTCACAGCCCTTGTGTGTGTCGTTTTGTTCCTATATTGGGAAGTTTTCATTGTAACCCCTTTGAATTCCAACAATCATGTTTATACTTTTATTGTGGTTTGGGTTAACTCATACATGAGTGAATCCATAGCATTCTTTCTGATTATAATGAGACAAGAGAACACCATACAAATTTGAAAGTAACATTTAACGTAAAACCATAAGACTAGTTATGCCAAATGGATTCCAGTCTTAAATAACAAGAAAGCAATAAAAGCTAAGTTGAGTGCTGCAAAAAAGTAGAATGTTAAGATGAAAATATAGCAAAAATAAGGACTAAAATTTTTTAATTATAAAAATGGCAGCAGTTACAGATGTTGAACTATCAAAAATAAGATAATAGAAAGTGGTTTGATGATGTAAAACAAAAGACAAAAGATGCATAAATAAGATACGTAAATAATATTAAAGTAAAAGATTTACGAATAAGATAGTTAGATACAAAGTAGTATGGCTACAATGTCACATAAAGACTTTCGCAAATTTTAATTAAAATGTTTTTGACCTACGACATGAATCAATGGGAAGGAGGATTCATAATGTCGAATCAAAATAGTCGGCATATGCCTATTGACAATGGTCATGATGAATAGAAGATATCATGCCTTGAAATTTTGGATTGTCCACATCACCGGATTCCTTAATTGGAGCATCCTAGAAGAGCAAAAGAAGATAAAATAAAGAAATATATTGTTAAAATTAGAAAAATTGATTTGTACAAAAACTTACATAATCATAGGAAGTAATATCAGCCTTATAGTCAGAAACATTTTGACCGGTATTAGCGCCATTAAAAAACCCAAAGTTTGTTCCGCCATAAGCCATCTGGAAATCTCATGGATTACACAACTGCATAAAACATATTTGAATTCAGCTGATAGAGTTAGCAAATAGTTATCCGAGAACGTACATAGAGCACGACAGAACCGTTGCGAGATAAGATTTTTTCTAGATAAGCAGCAGTATAACTTGCATTTGTTTTTGCATTTGGTTCACCCCAATGTGTTAGCCAACCAGTATAAAATTCTCTGAGAAACAATCAAAGTTAAAATTTTTAGTTTGAAAAACTTCAAATATCTTAGATAGGCATAGACAATAGAGGTAAGAATTGGTCGCCAACTTACGCTGATAAAGGAGGTGATTTTCCTGGAGCATTATACTTCTTCTGCAACTCAAATATCGGCCATGGATTTTCTCCAGTAGAAAAATCAACAGCTACATAACATTAGAATTGTTTTACTTAACATATTACAGAAAATCCCCTTGCAGTGGTCATAGCATTAATCCAAAGATTTACATACCACTTAATTCGTATGTATTTACATATCTAACACCAAAACTTCAATTTCTACATACATACCTACCACCTTACCTATGGATCAAAAGTGGATTTCACATTTTAGAAACTCAAGACAATAATAAAAATCTTGGAAAAAAATGCATTTGCATTTGCGTGAATATAAATACTAAATAACGTAAAAAAAATCGATTAGAAACTAAAATCAACTAGCTGAAAATCATATGCATAGACATCACATTACTTCTATACTTTACTTAAGGTTCTCGCCCATTACACGAAAGGGAGAATCCGACCTGCAAGGATCACCACCCTTAAAGGGTGTGATATTAGAATTAATATGAAAATAAAGCGACCACAACACAATCATTAATAATTTTGTAGCCAAAAATTGAAAATATAACAAACTGAAATCAAATAAAAATGGCAAAATACTAGGGAGTAAGTTTAGGTGGTGCCGGTTAAGGTTTGGACCTCCAGGTGGTGGCAAGGAGGCGGCTAACAAGCTGAAAACAGCAATACAACAGTTTTCAGTAGTCTGGACTGCAAACAAGGAGCAGTAACAGCTGCAGGAGGGCTGTAAGGGGCAGCAGCAACAAAGTCATGGGACAGAACAGCCGTGGTGCTGACAGTTTGGGCCGGCGACGGCAAGGGGTGAGCAGGTACAACAGGTACAACAGATACAAGTGTAGGAAGGTTGTTTTGGGTGGCGGTAGCAAGGAGGGGAGGACAGCAAGACAACACATGTCCCTGGGCAACAGTGGCAGGTTGGACGAAGAAAACAGCAAGTTTCTTCTTTTCAAGGTGGAGGTAGAAGTCAAACAATGAAGGGGATATGGGAGCGATGCGGAAAACGATGGGTGAAAGGCATAGGAAGGATAAACATAACCTAGAGATTAAGATACAATCGGAGCACCCCTTAAAACCCTATGAAACAGCCCTAAAAAGGGAAAAGAAGAGTTGTTGGCTCTACAAACACAAATCAATCAAAAAATAAACCCTACAAAAAAAAACACTTAAATAAACCTACTAATATTATGAGTGGGTCCAACTCCAATTGGTTGGAAACCCTTGGCCTAGAGAAGGCCAACCGGTCCTCCCTCGACCTGGACTGAACTGGTTCAGGTTCCTGCTTGACCCCCACAACAGTCTACCAGGATTGGAGCTTTGGCATCATCTGTCATAGCTTCTGAATCCTCAAAATATGACATCAGGTCAACTACATTGAAAGTGGCAGAGTTGTTGTAACCTCCCAAGATTGGAGGGTCTCGACTGTGTATCTAAAAGCATCTGAATCTCATTGTCAGATGCATTGTTCCACAAAACATCTGACTAGGTTTCCCAAATTGTGAGTAACCATCTATACTTGTCCAACCATTTATGAGTACATTGTTGAACTGAACTAGAACTTCATGCCAAGAGTACTTCGCAGAGTCCTCTAAGAGTACTAAAAGTTAGCTCATTCTTCTCTAAAGTGAAGTCAAGCAGAACCTTACCTAATAGTGACGGTCCAAACGATTGGTTGTTGATCAGGATGTCATGAAACTTTGTATTGACTGTCATGTGTTTGATATCGGTTCTTCTGTCTCACTGCCCTCTAACATCACCATAACTGATCCCACCGATGTTACTCTCATGTCAAGAGCACCTATAACCTTGGACTCCATAGAAGGTAGGAGAATTATGTACTTTGCATACTTCTTTAACCCATCATGTTGAATCATGTGATCAAACGGTCACGGTGTCCCCGACAGAATATGACAAGCATTCATGGATACAATATCACACCGCACCTAATCAAGCAACTAATCCTCAAAAGAAAACTCTAATGAGGCATCTCCTGTCAATGCTAACCATGTTCCCCCTCTTCAACCTAAGGAAATATGACTATGAATGTCTCTGCGTAGAGAGATTCAACTTGCCCGCCCGCTATCTAATCACCATATTCTCACAACTGTCTTCATCGATGAGAACGATGCACACCATTCCCTTCACAGTGCAACAAGTACAAAAGACGTTGTGGCAAAAGCACTGTTGCTTTCTCATTGCCTCGGTTTGAAGGACCCGTCAAACCACAATCATCGCGCCCTCATTAGTTGGAAGTCTGTACTCCTGCACAACCTTACTATCTTCTATGTCTCCAAAACTTATAATGCTTCTTGATTAGTGACAGAGACAACTCTCGTAGTACGATAGCTGGAGGCGATGTGTCCAAATTCATGACATCTAAAACACTTACTTTGGGGCATTGTGAAGGTCGAGTGGCCTTATCACGTATGGAATGAAGAAGCAGGGAGAAGTGCGGCTTGCGGTTCAAAACAGGAAAGAATAGAGCAAAATAATGAATTAGTTTTATACTTCAAGCATGAAATATTTTGTACTTCAAATTAGTCTGCAAGAAGAAAGAGATGCGTCAGGTTTGTCGCTTGGGTCAGAGCAAACAGGGAAGAGATGAAGGGGGGCTTCAGCGAGGGTTTCAACTTGAAGATAGAGTACAATGAGAGAAAAATAAAAGTTATGAATGTCATCGTATGTCACAATCTTGTTGTTGTCTACACAGCTAGCCCTAGCCGTGATTCTATCATAGGAGATGAGCACGAGGGGAGCGCTTAAGTTGAGAACGACACTAAAGGAGAGAAGATGGGAGTTGCAGACGCCTTTCTGCGCAACCATCACTTCGTTGCCTTCCTAGCTAGCCCTAGTTGTGACTATATCAAAGATGACTGAGTGTGAGGGGGTGGGTTCAATTTATGTACATGAGAAAAAGAGCGGGAGCAGTTTTGACTTCATGGAGTGGGAGCAATTATCAGGATATCTTAATTAATCTTATTATAATTATTTTTTTATGGTCAAAAAATGCCTCTCAATAAATATGATGTGCGACTGAAGTAAGTCATATTTGTTGCAAAATCGATTCCATACGGATCTCCAAAAAGCTTGTTTGTATATTATGTTACTAGTTTCAATTTGCAGATCTTCAAGGAAAGTCACAGATGTTGACACAAAGAATGTATTTCAAATTGAATATGCATGCTTATATCATTATATAAAACTATGGCTAACGTTGCCTCAAATTTATTATCACTCATTTGGCAAGAGATTGAGTTTTTTCTCTACACTCTGCTTTTTGTCTTAACGGGTTTGATGAATGAATATAGTTGATTTGTCTTTATAGGCTTGTTAAAAAAACAAACATACCTTTTGTCCTATATTTCATGCTTTAATGGACTTAATTGAAGTATGTACGTTGATGACTAGCCCTTAGGCTCGAATTAGGTTGATGGTAAGAAATTATCGGTCATGTGATTGGTGCTTTGATAAACCTTATTGATTATAAAATGTCTTTGAACTAGCCTTGATTTTTATATGAAGGCTAAGATAGCTTCTTCTACCCGATGCTTTTTGCATTAAGAAAGTTATTGAAGTTTTTATTTCAATATTATCCTTCAATCCAAGATTTGTGCCTTGGCAAACTTTACGAAGATCTCATTTAAGCAATTTTAAAGGCCCTTATGTCCTGGTCTTATGCTTTAATGGACATGATGATGGAATTGTCCTGAATTATACTTTTGGTCCTAATTTTATGCTTTAGTGGAAATGTTGAAGAAATTGACCTAAGTTGTTTCTAGAGACTTGTCAGATGAGTGAGCATACATTTGGTCATTGTTGTGTGCTTTGACGGACTTGTTGAAGGATACATGTCATTGACCTAATCTCCAAGCTTATGTAGAGTCAGTGATAAAAAATCGTCGGTAATGTGCTTTGTACTTCTTCAAAATCCAGGCTTTGTGTCTTTGTAAACTTTACGAAGATCTCATTTCAGCAATTTTGAGATATTAAAAGCCCTTTATGTCATGGTCTTATGCTTTGATGGACTTGTTGATGGATAGATGTCATTGGCCTAATCTTCGAGCTCATATTGAGTTAGTGATAAGAAATCGTCGGTAATGTGCTTTGCACTTTATCGAACTTGTTGACGATTGAATTCCCTTAGTTTAGCCTCGAGTTTTGAACCAACTTTTGGATAGCT
Organism: Phalaenopsis hybrid cultivar; assembly: GCA_002079205.1. Classification (NCBI taxonomy): domain Eukaryota; kingdom Viridiplantae; phylum Streptophyta; class Magnoliopsida; order Asparagales; family Orchidaceae; genus Phalaenopsis; species Phalaenopsis hybrid cultivar. Next base: position 219,203 of record JXCR01144229.1, on the reverse strand, counting down.
TTTTCAGTTCATTGCTTTCAGCTTTGTTGAACTTATTAAAGACGAGATTTCCTCTAATTTATGTTTTCTGCTTGATGAGAACTTTAGAAGAAGGTATACTTTCTTAATTTAAAAAGGACGCCGAACTCAGCTTAAAGCTTTTTTGAGTGATGATCATTCCTTTGACCAATCAAGAAAATTTCTTTGATCTAGTTCACTTGAGCTTTTCAAATAAAAAAATGTTGAAATTTGACAGCCTTTGTCATCATATTAGAAAAAAGGGGTATAATCTTGTTGCAAAAAGAGAGTTGTCAATGACTTGGCCATATTTTAGCTTGTTGAGTTTGACCATCTTAACCTGTTTGGGTCATAAACTTGGGCTACAGAGAACTTGTGCTTTTCTAACTCCATAGATTGAAGCTTGTAGCTTTAGATGTCTTCTTTCTTGAATCAACGGATCTTAGAACTTAAATATTTGGAATTGTTTTAGCTTGCTTGCATAGCTTTTTTCTAGGTGTAGATTATCTCATTGATTTAGCCTTAATTTGTCAATTTGGTAAAAAAAATTCTTCTAGATTTGGATCACATAAACTCATAAAATTAGATGAGCTTTTCGTTGTATAGTTGTATTTTTCTATTTGATTTAAATATAAATATTTGTTTTTACATCATTGTGGCCCTGTGGGTTAGCTCCAGTATCATTTTCAAATTAATGATAGCACAAAAAAAGAGAAAAACAGGAGTTTCAGATGTCTTTGAATGCCACAATCTCATCATTGTTTCATAGCTAGCCCTAGCCGCAATTGTATCAGAGGGGAGCGCGAGGGGAGCATCCTGGGTGAGAAAGGAGTGAAAGGAGAGAAGATGTGAGTTCCAAAGGGCTTTGTGCGCAGCCATCACTTCTTTGCCTTCCCAGCCAGCCCTAGTTGTGCTGTATTAGAGATGACAAGTGTGAGGATGTTGGGTTTAATTTTTGTACACGAAAACAAGAGCAGGAGCAGTTTTGACGTGTTGGGATGGGAACAGTTATCAGATGTCTTAAGTTATCTTAATTTTATTTTTTCTTAACAATCAACAACGACTAAGTAGAACTGTAACTATCCTTTGGAAAAACATGATTCAATGCACAGCATATTTATGATCTGCTACGGTTTTGCTAAACTCACCTGCATAAACGTCTTCTTCTGGAATTGAACCCTTTTCTAATGTATCCTTAGTGCCTCCATCTGTAGTATACCTACAAAGCAGAACCAACCTTAAGCAGCATTTAAAAGGTAAAGACAGCTTTTATAAAATTTGAGGCAAATGGCAACAACAAAACATTGCACCATGAAATAACCCGGATATAATATTATAGAAAACAAATTAAAACAAAACAAAGCTTAATCTGAGTTTTCATGCTTCACTATAATGATTTTGTTTTCAGATGTAATGAGAAGGGAATAACGAGTTTTAACAATGTAAAGATATGAACAAAATTCACGACACGCCATCCTTTAGAAAGGTTAAAAATAATAAAAATAGTCGAAAATTGAAGATAGGAGTCATGTTTGTTTTTGAATGATTTTTACAAATGACCATCAAACCAAGAAACTTTAACAATTGTAAATTCACGCAAGTAATAATGAAGCAAATTTAATCTTCCTAATTCTGGTTCATTTTCACATTATTACCATACCCTTTCTTAGTCAATCTTTACATGAAAGTATTTCAATTTCATCAGATTCATTATACTTTGTGTTCGTAAAAGATAGTGCCAGGGAAGTCATACAACAGGATAAGATAATGTATGCCACTTCATGAAACAGAATATTTCAGTATTAGGATTCTACCTAATTACAATGATGTCCAAGCACTTGTTAGCCATTAAAGGAAGGATATGTAAGTTGAATATATCACAGCCCAATCCAAGGCCTTGAATTTATTAATGCAGAAACAAATGATCCGACAATGAAAATGAAATCTCTCACCATTTAATAAAAAATAATCTAAAAAAAACACTACTGAGATAAAATTTAAATCAACATAAAAGTAACAAGTCATGAATAAAATTACTTTTCACTTGGCTTGATTCCGCCTTGTATAAATATTTTTTTTCTTTTCAGCTTAAGATGTAAGTCTAAAATATATTAAGCTATCAACAGAGCGGTGAAGACTCATACTTCTAAATTACAGTAATATAACGGAAAAAAATAATATAAACGTTAGTCGAACATAATGAATTAATATAAAGCAACTAATAATTTATTATTCAATTATAATCGATTAGAAAAATTCAAAATATTCAATCGTACATTACAATATCTTCTTTTGTTTACATCAGTTACGAAAGAACTATCTAAAATTATACCAATTAAAATACATTTATATTAATATCATTTTTTTCAGTTTACGTGCATGAGTGCTTTAGCATCTACAATAAGAAAGCAAACTCCACCAGTTAACATGCACATATAAACGTTCTATATAGCTCATACTATATGATTATTCATGCAATAACTAGTAAAAATTAAAAAAAAAATGTTAATTTTAATTTTTTTTCTTTAGTTGCTCTTTCATGAATGTTTGGATGTTAAACTATTAGAGATAGAAATAGAATTTAAGGAAATTAATATTCACTCTCCGACCGTCCGTTCTTATCTTAATTAATTCCAAGTCCCGGGCCAGGTCGTGACAAAACTGGTATCAGAGTAGATGTTTAGATTAAATAACATGGATTTTAATGAAAGAGCCAATAGGATAAATCAATTAAGTTATAAATAAATAAAAAAATTGAATCTAATTAAATTATTTTTATTTCAGAGGTATGGATGATTTGGAGGTGGAGGCCAGGGATGATGAAGATGTTAAATTTGATACACCCAGAATGTTACAATCAATGTTGATGCTTTCGCTAAAATGATGTCTAGACTGATGTAGATGATTAAGAACTTTCAACCTCTAGTCAGTAACAATGGAGGACCGCCGATGGATAAGCACTTAAAGCTTTTTCCGGATATGAAGCCACCTTTGTTTCCTGGAGTGGAGGATGGTGGAAGCTAAAAACTAGTTGTTAAGAGTAAAGAAAATTATTGATGGGATGACATGTCCACCGGAGAAGAGAGTTACCCTTGCCACATTTAATTTCGAGGGAGAAGCTGAGAGGTGGTGGGAAGAACAGATGTGGGAAAAGTTTGGAGGTAAAACCAGCCACTTGATGCAGTGGGAGGAGTTCATGGCAACCGTCAGAGATTTGTTTGTACTACTATCAGCCAGAAAACAGATGAAAGATAAATTTATTAGGTTGGTGCAGGGAGATCGATCAGTTATGCAGTACAAAGCGGAGCTTACTATCTTGTTGAGGTATGCACCACAGCTTATTCCTTCTGCAGAGGAGAAACACCACAGATATTTTTTTCAGGATTGAAGGATTCAATCGGCAGCCACTAGTACCACTTGGGATCGAAGACTATTCAGTGCTATCGGAGAGGGCTAGGCGGTTGGAGATTGATTTTCAGCTGACTCAGAAGTGTAAGGATATACATAAGAGGAAGAACTTAAAAGTGCCACAAAAAGTTTATTCTCGAGGGTCCAACGAGAAGAAGATAAAGTGTTATGCTAATGGAGTTATCAGTCAAACTAGCAGCAGCACTATAGAGCAATGTGCTAAGTGTGGAAAGCAACATCGTGGTGAATGTCTATTTGATTTGAAGATGTGTTACTAATGGAGACAGCCTGAACAATAGATGAGAAACTGTCATAATTCTACTAAAAACCCACATCAGATATTAAATTAGGAAGGAAGCAACTCTGAGGAATTCTTGGGAGGGATCTATTTTTAAAAGTTGTCGGCATAAGATGATAAAAGCCGGTACTATGACTCGCAAAGGGCAACCAAGGGAGAACACTCGACCAAGATTCTATTCCTCAACTCATCAGGAACCTGAAGAACCCACTGCCACTGATGCATAGAGATGATGGAGTGAATTATCACTTGGGTGTTATGCTAGCTTTTATGTTAGTTGTCCATTGTTGAGTATTTTTATGTACTACTTTGATTTCAGAAGTTGAGTATTGTGTTAGTTATGTTGTTATTATTCACATGTTTGGAGATTGTTCAGCTGAATTATCTTATCTTAAATAGGAGATTTATCTAATTTTTTTTGTTATCACTCTACAAGAATTAAACTTTCTTAAAGATTAGTATATAGTTCATGTTCAATCTGCATAATGTGTAATTGGTGTTAAGTTCATAAATTTCGAGAATGAAATTTTTATAATGAGAGGAGATTGTAATAACCAGTAAAAGGTAAAATAATAATAATAATAATAGCAAATAAATAAATAAATGAAACACATCACAATAACAACAACAACAAAGCCTTAATCCCACTAAAAGGAAAATTTCAATGGGCAGGCTCGGTTCGACTGAAATGTCTTGATGTCTTGTTTTTAAGAGACAGGCGTCTCACTTGAAGCAAGAGATAAATGAATCGAATGACAGGGTAGCGGTAGACGAAGGAGATGGCAGCAGTAGAAGGAGAAGAGAAAAATTTACATGTGAGAAACGAAGTCAAGAGAGAATACAAACCCATAAGAAAGGTGCGGCTCGTGCTTAGGTTTGGCATCATCCTGTGAGAGGGAAGCTCATGCCTTAGTTGATCAAAAAATAAAGAACAAGAAAGGAGAAATCGACACCACCGTTGGTTGTTGGTTCGCTTGAGATTGAAAAAAAATCGGTGTTGTGCGTGGAGAAGAGACGTCGACAATAAAGCATGCAAGACGAGTAGGCAACATCACTTGCAGAAGGAAAGAGGTCGTGCGACTTGGTGCATCCTGATCCTGTGCAGAGGAGGTTGAAGATCGCACGTGTTGTGCAGCGTTGAGCTACGACCGAGGAAGGTAGAGAAGAAGAGGAAGCTGAGCTCTAGTCTAGCGTGCTCCTGTACAGTGAAAGGAAAGATTGTGTGCTCGCGAGAGAACNTCCTGTACAGGGAAAGGAAAGGTTGTGTGCTCGCGAGAGAATAAGAAGCACATGAGATTAAAGCAACTGGCCGAAGGTATAATAAAGAATTTAATTTTCTTTTATTCATTAAGTTATTCAACCTAGGTCGGTGAGTTATTTTGATAAACTTTTTAATGAAGTTTCTAAAAATACGATCGACCTTAGTGATCTTAATATCGTTAATAATAATAAAACGTTTCATTTTTACCGTCAAATTAGTAAAAAAGGAATTGAGGAGGCTTTAAAGTATACCAAGGGCGGAAAGTCTGTAGGACCTGATGATATACCAATTGAAGTATGGAAATATTTAGGAGATTTGGAAGTTTATTGGCTTCCTAAACTCTTTAATATTATTTTAAAAACTAAAAAGATGACTGAGGAGTGGAGGAAGAGTATTTTGGTCCCTATTTTTAAAAATAAAGGGGATGTCCCAAAGCGCAAATTATAGAGGAATTAAGTTGATGTGTCATATTTTAAAATTATGGGAGAGGGTAATTGAACATAGGTTAAGACGCATCACAAACATTATAGAGGAATTAAGTTGATATGTCATACTTTAAAATTATGGGAGAGGGTAATTGAACATGGGTTAAGACGTATTACAAAGATTTCTCATAATCAATTTGAACTTATGTCAAGTAGGTCTACTATGGAAGCTATACATTTATTGAGAGGTTTGATGGAGAAGTTCAGAGATAATAAGGAGAAACTACATTTGATTTTTATTGATTTAGAAAAAAGCATACGATAAGGTTCCAAGAGATATCCTTTGGAGAGTTCTTGAGAAGAAAGGTGCTGAAATGAATTATGTTCAAGTCATTAAAGATATGTATACTATAGCTCTTACTTGTGTTCGAGCTGTAGGAGGATTGACCAAATATTTTCCTATTTCTGTTGGATTACATCAGAGATCGACTTTAAGCCCATATCTTTTTACTTTAGTTATGGATGATCTTACTGGACATTTACAGAAGAATGTACCTTGGTGTATGCTTTTTGCTGATGATATCCTTCTCGTGGATAAGACGAGAGAAAATGCCCAGGAAAAACTTGAATTATGGAGGACTAAATTGGAGTCTAAAGGCCTTCATTTGAGCAGAACTAAAACTGAATATATGAAATATAATTTTAGTAGTAGTAACTCTAGTCAGAAGTGTAACTTTGGGTGTAAACGATTTAGATATCTTGGGTTTGTTGTTCAAAGCAATGGTGATATAGATGGGTATGTTAATAGTAGAATTCAAGTTGGCTGGTTGAAGTGGAGGAATGCTTCGGGCCTTTTGTGTGATAGAAAAATAAAGCTTAGATTGAAAGTAAAATTTTATAAGACGGTGGTGAGATCTGCAATGCTCTATGACGCTAAATGTTGGCTTTTAAAAGAGAAGCATAATACTAAGTTAAGTGTTGTCGAGATGAGAATGATTAGGTGGATAAGTGGCTTTACACTTAGAGACAAAATACGAAATGATTATATCTGTGATAGGGTTGGTGTAGCTCCTGTGACGGACAAAATTAGAGAAAGTCGTCTTAGATGGTTTAGTCTAGGGTTGGTGTAGCTCCTGTGACAGACAAAATTAGAGAAAGTCGTCTTAGATGGTTTGGTCTTAGGGTTGGTGTAGCTCCTGTGACAGACAAAATTAGAGAAAGTCATCTTAGATGGTTTGGTCACATTAAGCATCGATCATTTGATGATCTGATAAGGAGAGTAGAGGTTTTAGATTTGATTTACGTTAAGAAAGAAAAGGTAGACCTAAAAAGACTTGAGCTTATTGTATAAAAAATTATTTTAATTTATTTAGAACTAAATGAAAATATGACACTAAATAGGACGCAATGGAGAAAAAAGATTCATGTAGCCGACGCCACATAGTGGGGTTAAGGCTTTGTTGTTGTATGAAGTTATATTAATCTAATGTTATATACATATGAGTTTGTGTTTAAATTAAATGATATTAATAGAAAATGTTGTTGGAATAGGACTCAACTAAGAGTGATTTGAACTTGGAAGGAAAAGAAATTGGTGAAGCGTGCGACTGAGGAAGGAGATCGATACGAGGAACTTATAAGGTAAATGTCAAATAGTTTTTTATTTCATGTTTTAAGGTTTAGTCATATCAATATAATAGTTAAATACTAAATAATATTCATGTTAATTAGTGTTAGAAAGTCAAGGAAGACCAATTTTAAATTTCTGATCGAGGAGTTTAAAGCAGTGAAAATTTATTTTGAAGGAGACGACAAAAATTGATAATAAGAAAATCATTTAAAATCAAAGTGACTAATTAAATTTCTAAATTCTAGTAATTATTTCCATTTCAAATTGTTTGTTTGATTTCATGTATTCCCTAGTTTAGCGGTAAATTCTTCATAGATGTGCATGTTAAATATTGTTGCATAACAGTTTAATTTATGATGATATCAGATCATTGCATGACTTTAGTGGAAGTCTACATATAAGCTGCATAACAGTTTAATTCAGGATGATATCAGATCATTGCATGACTTTAGTAGAGGTCTACATATAAGCTTGTCGAATGATCACACATATATATAACATTATTATTTAACCTCTAGAATTTTAATAAATGTGCATGTGTTAATTGATTACATGAATTATAGATATAACATGTTTGCGTTATTCATCAGCAGATAGAGGTAAATGTTTCATAGAAGAGAATGCATGATATAAAAGAATGAAATATGATATATATATGAATACTTGTATGTGCATATTCAGAGTTCAACCCATAATGGCATAGGCATGGGGACGCCAGTGTACCCTCACGAGTAGAACTTTTTCTACCGACCCAAATAATTATGATAGTTACTTCACTAGCCGCTCTGACAATGGAATAATATCGGCTGGAAGCTAGTAGACAGAGTTTACCACCCCAGATAATTATGATGTATATATCACTAATCGCTGTGCCGACGGGATAATATCAAGTAGGGCAAGTAAGAGTCTTTCACTCTAGACAATTACGAAGTGTCGATTGATAACCGATGTGCCAATGGGAGCCAGCGAAACAATATTGACTAAAGGTGGTATGTTATTTTGACAGTGACCCTCAAATCAGATAGATCTGTATATAAAGATTATAAAGTAAAAGTAAAGTTAAAGTTAATGTATATAAAAATTTATAGTATTTTTATTTAAAAAATGTCATTGATGCATACATTAATATATTAAAAGATTAATGTTAGTATAGCAAAAGATTTCTTAGCGATATTAAAGATCAGCATGAATATTGATTTCTTTTCCTTAGATTATTGTAGTTTAGAATTGTAATTAACCATAGATTATTTTTAGATAACTCATTATGTTGTTTCAATATTCTTCAAGTTTTAAACTTTTAATTAAGATGATAGAATAGGAGAATCAAATGTGTACAGAAGACGAGTACAACAAACAGAAAGGTACAAAAAAAATTTCTTTTCATTAATTTTAATTATGTTTTTAATTGCTCTTTCATCAATGTTTGAATGTTAAACTATTAGGGATATAAATAAAATTTAAGAGAATTGATTGATACCATTCAACTGTTTGTTTCAGTTTTGGTTAATTCCAAGCCCCCATGCCAGGTCGTAACAATTCATAGCATTTAGTATAGAATAAAAATTATAATAATATATAAAAAATTAACCATATTGAAAATTCACAACATTCATATTGATATGATAAGTAATATAAAATAATAGATGAATCGAAATAAAAAATTAAAATTTACACTTATCTAGATAATTGGTTTAGAAAAAGCAAAACTACTACTATGACCAAAAAATAAGAATACTCACCTCAATTTCACAAGCATTGATTTCCGACCTTTTACTCAATATAGTTGTCCAATAAAACTTAAGTTTATACGACACAGTTAAAATTCTGCTAATTATTATCCCAATTATTAATAAGTTATAAAATTATTAGGCCTTTATCAATCATAATCAATCTTTTATGTCGATTATACCTTATTTATGAGTGTTTTATCATATTGATCTAATTTCAACATTTAGTAAGTTTCTAATTGAACATAATAATCATACAAACTTTACTAATGTTTTGCACTGAACAAACCCTATGTGTTGCACTTTCATTCTTCATTCTCGGATATTTACATTCCTAACATCTATAGTCGTTGCGATTTTGCTCTAGCTTTGCTTTGTCCGGTTGTTATTCTTTTTGAATCTGAATATTGGTTGGGATTTTCGTAAAAATCAATGTTTCAGGTGTTGTGTATATTTTGAATATGTGATGGTGGTTTCCTGGTGAATCCTTTCTTCACAGTGAGTATGATTTTTTTTTTGCTCTATTCTGTTCATGTGGTGGTGTTGATTGCACGTGCAATCATTTCAAAATATAAATAGGCTATTTGGAACGTGTATGAGCCATATATTGATATGTGAAGGTGATGGCAATGTTGTTGTGGATGTGTTGGTGTGTTGACTTGTTTGTGTGTGGAGGTGGCGTTAGCGATGTTGCATGTGGAGGTGTTGGTGTATGGATGTGTTAGTGTGTGACTTTTGAAGTTGTGGTGTGGGTTGGTTTATAGGTGGAGGTGGTGGTTGGTGTGTGGTTGTGTTTGTGTTGATGGATGTGTTGGTGGTGTGTTGACGTGGTGGTAATGGTGGTTTGTGTGTAGGTGTTGGTGTGTGGAGGTGGTGGTAGTGGAGGTGTGGATGTATTGGTGTCGTGGATGTGTTGATGTGTGGAGGTAATGATAGTGGTATTGTGGATGTGTAAGTGTCTTGATGTGTTGGTGTGTGGAGGTGGTAATAGCAGTGATGTGTAGGTGGTGTAGTGGTGTGGTGTGGAGGGGCATTGCTGATGATATTGTAGCATTCCTATTTTTCTTTGAGTTATGATATTGCCACATTCCTATTTATGTTGATTAATTTTTTTCATGCTAGTAATGCAATGATTAAGACAAAAGATGTCGAAAATGATTTGCTTGAGACCTGCACTCAAAATGGGGAAAGCGCAAATGAGACGACAAAATTGAGAGATTGAATTAAGGATGTTATAGTTGGAGGGTGATTTGAGGAAACATGAACTTTTATTTCTATATATTATAATGGTTGTCGAAAATATTCACTATTTATCGTATTTGTATTTTATACAAGTCATGTATATTTTTATTTAGTATACATTTGATTATTATTGTATCAGTTTTTTATGCAAGTAATATGTACTTCTTTTCCTTTTGCATGTATTTTTCTTCCACTTGGATGGTCGATGAGGCAACCGTGGGTAATATATGTATCCTAAATAGTAGGTCTTTTTTTTGTGAGTTTTGGAAGCCTATATTGAGACGTTTGATCTTATGGGTTCTTCTGGATGTTTTGTATGTCGCCATTGGTTGATGTCACATCTAAAATCCTAATAAATGCAACCAATTCCTTCTTTTCAGTGCTATGGCTTTTGAGGTTCTTTTGGATGGCCTTTTTTTGGTATTATGCATATGTTATACACATGAGCTCAGTATTACATGGATTAAAACCAACCAAGAACCCTTTCTTTATAAGGTCTACTGTCTTGTTACAATGACGGATTTATTAGTTTATACACTGAGTTCTCTGAAACATCACAACTACATAAAATTTTAATTGATTACTTTTATTATTAATTTTTACTGGTATTATATCTAAGCGTATGCGTCGGAAAAGATGAGCTAAAAAACTTCTGGTATCCCTAAAGATTACACTGCTACTGCGGACTACAATGTTCCCTACTTACTTTGTTGCAGCCACATAGCTGTAGGCGACACTTTTAGAGGTGTCCAAGAAGAATCACAAAAAACTGTGATTATTTTAGATGGATAGATGGGCTAGAAGACTTCATCACCAAGAATGATCGTGCATGAAGAAATTTCCCCGGAAGACGGCTTATCTCGTAACATACATCATCTACATTTTAAAAATAACGTAATCATATTATTAATTGTTATTTTAATAATTATTTTCTTAATTTTGGTATTCATGCTACTCACATTTTAGTGAGGTGTCTATCTTTATTTTATAATGTTCTGCATTGGAAAATTGTTTTAAAGTATGGAATGTAATCGTATGAACAGTTCTGTTGCAAACAACATTACAATACAGAGACAAAATGATTATTTGTCTAGAAACAGCTGCAGCACAGCTTTTTCAAACTTAAAAAACAAAAAGACAATTAGCATATCCACAGAAAATTCCTTCCACAACAGTTTTGCAACTTATTAATAAGTTGTAGTTGCCCCCAAGCAGACCATTAGTGTGACTAGAGGTCTTTCCCCTCCACCTCTCCCTCTTAATAGCATAGGAATACTAGTGTAGTTCAATTGAATCGATGTTAGCGTGTTGCATTTTTTTAACATGAGGTTTCATAATTTTCCCAGAAAAAGTTTATGCTAAAAGTTTAAATACAATAGTTCATTAGATTTGTCTCACAAGAATCATTTACCACAATATTACAAAAAGAGAAGGCAAAGCATTTCTACTAACTATTAAAGAACCATAACAAACAAAGGCCATACAAAATGAGTGTCAATGTCCAACACACTTCTAATTTATTAGAATAAGTCCTATAAATTAAATTTTTAATATACTAAATGGCTATAACATTAGTAGTATGTTCCGTAGGTTCTTTATAATTAAGGGCATAAACATGAGGTCTTAGAGCAATTAAATCAAATAAACTTGAGCAACAAATAGTCGAGTGTCGCTCAATTACAGGTGATCGGATCAGCAGAACTAAGGTTATTATTTTTATTTATTTATTTATTTTTTTGTTAAAACAATGAATAGAAAATAAAACCAAACTAATANATTTATCCTCTGCCCTTTGGCCCGGACGTGCTTTGACGTATTGGGATATCTCCGTCAAGATGATTTAGGTTAGTCCGTGGACCCCGTGTGTTGATTAGCCACTACCCATTTGGGATGTGAGAAACTTACTCTCTGTCCGATGACTTAGTGTGAGCTTTGAAGTATTGGGACTGTTCCTACACGGAATAACCTTCATTTGATTGCATATACCCCAGGTTTATGAAAATATGAAGCGAAACTTCTTTTATCGAGAGTATTCTTGGGTATCCCCCAAGATGTAATTAACCAGTAGGAACACGTTCCTCTGGGAGTGCTCTTGACCCCAGAACAGGTACATACACCTGACNTACATACACCTGACTCTCTGGTTAAGGATAGTCTATGTAGATACTTCTTTCGCGGATATTGGTTTAAGGTGTCTCCGCCCGATCTTGTTTGGGCGGACATTCTTAACCTATCTTTGCGAGGTTTATCACACATAGACTCTCCACGTTTTATTTTTTCTCTTGTTTGTATCTTTGTCGTATATTCCTTCTTATTCAATTCCTCTCCTCTTCGAATCATTTATATGGTTCGGGAGGGAGACTTATTCGAATGGGGGAATTATACGACAATCGACAAGCTGACGACTCCTTTTAAAAATAAAAAAGAGAAAAATGAACGAAAACACTAAGGTTATTATTATTATTTTTTTTTTTTGTTAAAACAATGAATAGAAAATAAAACCAAACTAATTAAAATATATGTAGCACATTAATAGTAGGATGTTCTCCATCGACCTAGATCAAGATTATACCATGGCAAAATTACTCACACAATTTAGTATCCTCTTATGGCCAATGTTTCCCGTNTATCTAACACTTAACCTTTAATTTTTACATTTATACCACCAAATCTTTAATATAACATCAAAAATGCCACTGTTTTAATTTTTAAAAGGTGAAATACACCATTTCATGAATAAATAGGTAAAANGTCATTGCCTTACCGGCATACCCTCTTTTCGGGCCGCTGCCGCCACGGCATGCCCATTCCTTCGGGTCACTGTCTTACCGGCATACCCTCTTTTTGGGCCGCTGCCGCCACGGCATGCTTATTCCTTCGGGTCACTGCCTTACCTGCAGACCCTCCTTTCGGGCCCCTGCCACTACGGCATGCCCATTCCTACGAGTCACTTCCTTCATGACCTACTCTTTGTCACTACTTATATGTTTGATTTGTCCGCATTAGCATTTGCATTTGCATGTTTGCATGGATAGCGAGCTAGGTTCGTTAGGAGAGTGACCCCGTGTCGGTTGTGATGCCTTAACGAGCATTGCTTGCTGCCAGTGAGCAATGCGAGTTAAGTCATCGGGATTGACACGAGTATGACTGTGCTAAAGATCTAAATCATGTCACCATTCTTCGTGACGCCATTTAGATACTTTAGATTTTTAGGATGGGGCCGATATGACAACCCCGTCAAAGTCATATTATACCTAGACTTACCCCTCACTTAGATATTAGGTTAACGCACCTTCCGTTAGATGGTGTGTTAGGTTAGGATTTAGGGTGCTAGATAGTCTTTTTGATGTCTGGTTATTGTTTCTCTATTGGATTGGTTGCCCTAGCCAAGTATCTTTCTTTTGCATTATGCTTGTGGTGTGTTTGCATGTTGCATATGTGTGGTAGTGTGTTAGAGCGTTCTTTTGCAGGGAGTCATGCTTATTTATATGCACACACACACAGATACCGCTATTGGGGGAGCAAGTAATGATTTCTGACTATTTTGCTTGCAGGTGCTATTAACTCCCCTCATTTTTAAGGCATGACTCATGATACGTTATTTGCATGTGAGCTTTCCCGCTGACACTTGTTTCCATGCAGGATTGTCTTTTTCTTTTCTCTATGTATTTTTTTAGAGCCTAGGAGAGTCCTGTAGCAGAAATAAGATACGGGCACGGGTTCCGAGTCGTTAGCATGGGAACCACGTGGAGGGGACCAGGAGCAGATGCTCGTGCCCCGTATCTTAATTCTGCATTTTATATTGATGTATAGAATTAGGACCGGGCATGTATATACGGAGTCCGGCCGCCCTTTTTCTTTTTCTAGGATATGTTGCCGATCTTTGATTATTTGTTTGACTTGCTTTGCTTTATTCTTTACATCATGTTGCATGTCTGCACTTGCATGTGTTTTTCTTTATTTTTTTTCTCTGTTTTATCTGGGATTTCACGATACAACATAGGCTCATTAAGGACCCTAAAATTGTAATTTTCCACAAAATCCTAAATAAAATATTCAAGATAATTAAAATTTAAGATTAAAATATTCAGGATTTAAAAATTACAATATTTACTTTCCTGCATATATTAATAGGATCTCCACAATATTTAAGATCACTCTAGATAATTGCATTCATGTTTGCATGTCCCGAGGAGTCCCCGTACTTTTCCAACCTAACTGGCCCAACATACCTTCATATAGGTGGTTGTCTAGTGCGCCTAGGGNTTAAATGTCAATACAATGTATGCGGTTATATTCTTAATTTTTTTCTTATTTATAATTCTTACTTTGCAACGGCGCCAAAAACTTAATCACTAGCAACAACTAAGCAAAAACTTGACTTTGAAGCAAATAAGATTACAATTATTNTTAAATGTCAATACAATGTATGCGGTTATATTCTTAATTTTTTTCTTATTTATAATTCTTACTTTGCAACGGTGCCAAAAACTTAATCACTAGCAACAACTAAGCAAAAACTTGACTTTGAAGTAAATAAGATTACAATTATCATATTTAAATATGGATACTAAGCTAGTATACGTATCGTTATCAACTAATATAGGACTTTTTGATGAAGCCCCAAGATTGAACCCGTAGGGAAAAATATACATGCAACTAACAATCAGAAGAAATTAGATAATAAATTCTACTTAGTAAAAGATTCTTACTCAAACTTTAGATGCTATAATAGGAATGAAAATTCAATTTTTTCTGTAATTTTTTATAGTTGAAAGTAAAGTAAATAACTAACTAAACTTAACTAGATATTTGTAAGATGAAGGAAATATAAATAAAATATATTTTTCCTTATCATGAATCAGTAACAAGTATAGGAATTCTGTTGCGGAAGTATTCAAATTANATTTGTAAGATGAAGGAAATATAAATAAAATATATTTTTTCTTATCATGAATCAGTAACAAGTATAGGAATTATGTTGCGGAAGTATTCAAATTGTGTTGTACCAAATAGGAGAAAAAACATTCTTTACCCTTACTAGAGATGCTATAAGAAATATTAGCTAATTTAAAGTTTGAATAGTCTTGAAGACATGTTAGGTAGGGAAGATACTAGCTCTCACTCTAGAGTTTCATCTTCTCCCTTCACCTGGGGCTAATATCTTGTATCAAAACCTAAAACTATAAATCAAATTGGGGGGCTTTAGCCTGTCACTCTAATGTCTTCTAATTCTACACCCTTTAAAGTTTATATCCCTATTTATTTGTACTCAATCATATGAATTACATTCTCATCCATATAATCTCATGTGATTCTTACTATTTGTTGATTGAGACAATACCATCTCAGGTCTTACGTGTTCTCATAACAGATATTAACATCTCAATTGGCCAAACTAAGAAGTAAATGAAGAACAAGGTTTAAAATCATCACAACTTATTCCAACATTAAAGATTATTACTTCACACAACTTTCATCCAACACTTAATCACTTAGCATTTTAAGGAAAAAGATAAAGAAAATTATTCAGAATTTATGGAGAAAACACAACCACACTTAAGTTTGAAAGTAGAAATCATAAAAACAAACAAGAAGTCTAAATTAAAATTGAATGTAGTTATGAAGATAAAAACCTATCTCAAATCCTCTCCACCAAACTCTTGAAGTTCCTTTGAATCTCTCCATTCTCTTACAATAAAAACTATAACTCAAAATAAAAAAGAAAAGGGGGTGGCGACGTGTGTGGAAGAAATCGTAGGGGCGTGTGGAAGGGCTGGAAGAAGCCTCTCGAAATGGGGGTGTATAGAAGAGTCTCTTGAAAAGAAGAAAAGAGAGAGAGACTGGCAAGAGAGAGAGAGTTCTTCAATTCAATTCTTTTTTTATAATTTTCCAAAAGGTGTCTTGGTGTCTCTTCAAAATGTGTCCACATTCAATGAATCTTCCAAGAGTTGTCTTCTTTCAAAATCCAATTGAATGTATTTTCATGTCCATTAATTATTTCCCACATTTTCACAAAGGGTTACTTCAAATACCTCTTCAAAAATTTGTCTAAATTCATTGAATCGCTAAGTAACTACTTCTGGCGCTTAGGCTCGTCCTTCTCGGTTTTACTGGCGCATAAGCGCTAGTTCTGTGTGCTTAGGCGCCACAGTTCTTTTGCAAACCTTCTTCATTTTTGCTCCAAATTTGATCCTTTTTCACTTGTTTCACCATTTTGCATCTATTTTACTATACTTGAAATAGATATGAAAATGTGTACATAAATATCTTCCATTAAAGCGCAATATCTCAAAAATTAGTATGAAAATGTGTACATAAAGACAATATATTTTAGGTGTATCAAAGTTTAGATAGATTCTTTGTTAATTCCATTTGTTTGGAGAAATTTTATCATTTTCAAGTTCAGTAATTTTTCAAAACTATCTCTGTTCATTCACCATTGCTTTTGTATTTCTTGAATTCTGATAGACCTCCATTCAACTTTTTGAAATATTTGGTTTTCTCATTTCAATTTCTAAAGGTTATTATGGAGAACTAGATTTACTACCAACCCACAAATGCTTAGAGCAGATTGTGTTTGCCTCATCACAACATTTCTAAAGCTCTCAAAATTTGGTTTTAGGTAGCATTTAACAGTATAAATCAGAAGGTTAAAAAGAATGAAGATAATGTGAAGTTTAGGGAGGAGGAATTTTATAATGACAAAATCTCTTAACAAGAATTAACTACTGCATAAGGATCTTTGATTCATCGTATTTCAATGGAGGTGAGTCTGTCAATCAAAAGGTTGTTGGGCATCATTTTGTAGATGAGCATATGTTTATCATACATTGCCATTCTTTTATTAAGGAAGAGGAATTTTAACAATATCACCAAAATCAAAGATTGAAATGGCGTGTGGAAGACTGACAAGAAGGAAATTATTGAAAGTGGCATTGAGTTTTTTCATGTATTATTTTCTACTGGGACTACTGCACATTATAAACTTAAGGATTATCTTTTCTAAGACAATAAGAACTATATTTAGACCTTCAACCTTACAACTATTTCTTTGGAATTTGAATTTTTGTTTGTTATGAAGAGTGTTGACAGTTCAAAAAATACACATCGTGATGGTTTTGGTGCAAATTTCTAGAAAGTATGTTGGTACATCATTAAATTTGATTATTTTTTACTATTCAAGCTTTCTTCAAAGGTTTTGATTTTCATAATTTCTTAAATCATCTTTTATTACTCTAATTCCAGTGAAAAAATGCAAAGGCTTATGGGGTGAGTTTAGGCCCATTCGTCTTAACTTTGTGGTGTCTAAAGTCATTAGCAATAGTTTTGTATCCAAGCTTCAACCTCATGTTCATAGACTTGTTAGTCCATGAGGCTACTTTTATAAAAGGTAGAAATATTTCTGATAATATCCTTCTTAACCATAAATTGGAATTGGATTTGGATAGGAATTGTATGTGTGGTAACATGATTATGGAATTTAGATATTAAGAAGGCTTATGACACCATTTTTTGGGAGTTCATTATCAAGGTTCATTAGGGTATGGTCTTCTATAACACTTTCTGGTCTCTAATTTTAAGGTTATTTAACAACAACTTTTGTTTTATAATTGTTAATGTGGAACAAAATGACTACTTTAAGTCTTTAAGAGACATAAGACAAGGAGATCCCATTTCCCCTATCTTTTTTTATACTTGCTTATGATTACATGTCTAGATGCTTGAAGTAACTTTTTTGTTAATCATCCACAGATGTTCTATAGTAGTGAAGCGCACCCACAGATCTCTTATCTTGTGTATTCTGATGACTAGGTCGTTATTACTAATGCTGGCAAAACTTTAATCAAGAATCTTTATACTCTTTATAACCATTTTAAGAAGGTTTCTGGTATGAACTTCAACAAAATTAAATGTCCCTTTTAGTTGGAAAAGAGGTTTACTTAGATAAATAAGATTTGATTAATTTCTTTACTTACTTTTCTAAAGAGGTTTACCCCATCTCTTTCCTTGGCATTTAAGAAGGAAAAGGAAAAAGAATTGTTTCCAATTTTTAGGTATATTTCAAGAGATCATTGCTAAACCCCAACCTTGGGATAATAGTTTTCTTTATTATGTTAGTAAAAGCATTCTTTTAAAAAACATCCTTAACTTCATCCCATTATACACTATGCAAGTAACTGAGATGCCTTCTACTATAATGGTGAGATTTGAATGACTCTTTAACAGTTTTATGCGGGTTGGTAAGGGCTCTAAACTTCATTGGACCAATTAGAGAAAGTTATGGATACCTTTCAGTCAAAGAGGTTTGTGTTTTAGGTCCATTGTTGACTCTACAAAGATTAATTTTAAGAAGTTATGGATAAACTCTATGTTGTCCACTCTCTTGAAGAATACATATAGTGGCTTGTGTCATCCTTTGACAATTAACAGTATAAAATATGATTCTTTTTTGTGGAAGGAGATGTTGAATTGCAAGGTTGCTACTAAGATGTTTATTATTATGGATTTGTGCACCTGAGCTTTTGGTCTAATAACTAGTCATCCTTTTACACTCTTATGGATCTTTGTGGTGTTCCTTTGGATATCAACATCACTGTGGCTGACTGTTGGATTAATGACTACTACAAAGTGCCTAAATTTGGTGCACTATTGACGTGAAAGGATACTGAGCAGGTTTGTAAAATTCCTTTTGTATGTATTGGTTAAGATTGCTAATTTTAAAGGTGTTGTTGGTATATCAACCTCCAAGAAAATTTTTATTTCTTTTCAAAAACCTAGAATGTTCACTGATTTTTGGTGGTTCTAGACTCCTATTCTTAAACCATCCACTTCTTCTTCTTTTTTTTTTTGTGAGCTCTTCACTCATTACTGCATACAAATGCCATTCTCAAGCTTAAGGGTTTTAGAATTCCCTCCATTTTCCTTTTTTGAAAATGTGAGGAGTCTCTCTCTCGTATTTTTCTATCTTGTAGATTTACTAGTGAGGCATAGAGAAGGTTTCCTAGAATGTTAAAGGTGCCTTGGACAGTATACTTTTCTATCTCAATCTACTTTGATGATTAGAGACAGCTTGGTAAACTACTCCTTAGTATTACTTCTGTTATCATATGTTGGTTTTCATGGTTAGCAAGGAACAAGCTTAATAATGATAACCATTTGAAGAGCTCTAATGTTATATTTTGTTATATTATTGTTCATTTTCCATAAAATCATTAAGTAAAATAAAATCAAAGATAATTTTTTGGCACCTCTCAACATTCTCTCACAGGGAATCAACATAATCAATTATATACCAAAGTAACTGCCTCAGCTTGTACATTTGACAAAAACATATAAAGAATTAATGAAAATAAATACTAATGAGATCTTTAATTCCATTGCTTCTAGCAGTGTTGAGGTTCTCAAAAATCACTAGCACAATTTTTTATTTTAATTTTCTATTCCCTTTATTGTTATGTCCCTTTACAAGCTTGCCAGTTGTTTGGGTTGAACTAGACTGATTATGGAGATGAATTCCTTGCTATTATGGAGATGCTTCTCTTTAAAAAGACATTACCCATTGGAAAATTTACCTTACTCCTAAAAGGCATGCCCAATTTTCATCTACCTTTCCATAATTTGGTCGTTTATTCCCACAGAGGGATATAGACATGTTGATTGGCTTGCCAAATTTAGTACCCCTTCCCATGTAAATTTTTTGGGTACTTATTCTCCCCATTCTTTTTTTTTTTTTTTTTTTGCTCAAAATGGATACGCTAGATCTTCCTTACGTTAGACTCCCCTGTTCCTCTTCGTAACCACTATGTTATTGAATATACATATACAATGATGATGACATTAAGTTCTACCATCATATGTTTTATTAACTTTGAGAAGTTCATATTTAAGCATCTAAAAATCTCTATGTCAAATATAACTCTATTAGAATGTCAAATTAATAAGCTAAAAGACACATGACCCAAGTTAATCTCAATAAGACTTAATTTATCTCTATCATTTCTTGTCTAATTAACTAACCTTATGGATACTCAAGGTTAAGCGCTATTTAGCCAAATGTATTCAAATCATCAATTATACCACCAATATTTAAATAAATAACTTCAAAACAATTAACTTGTACCAAAATAAATCTTCAAAACACATTAAATCATTAAATAATTAACAATAAATCATTTTAAAGTTTTGAATAGCCTAACTCTAGTGGAACTATGTCATTTGATACCACTCATCAGCATAAATGGGCCTAATGGGTTAGGAAAACCCATATAGAAAAAAAATATATGTGATAACTAGAATTAATTGAATAAATTGAATCTACTTGGTCAATAGATGCTCATTAATGGAGAATATCCTAAGCTAAATCGTACAAGACCCACAACTCTTGGTAAGCCAATTACAATAAATTAACTAATGTACTATTAAGGTTAGAAAATGAATAAATATTAGTGTAATTAATTGATTAGCTTTTATAAAAATAATATTTAAACTATGCGCTTCTCAAACAACCTCATAGCATCACTCGATCCTTTAAAAAAAAANAGGTTTACTTAGATAAATAAGATTTGATTAATTTCTTTACTTACTTTTCTAAAGAGGTTTACCCCATCTCTTACCTTGGCATTTAAGAAGGAAAAGGAAAAAGAATTGTTTCCAATTTTTAGGTATATTTCAAGAGATCATTGCTAAACCCCAACCTTGGGNCAGATTGTGTTTGCCTCATCACAACATTTCTAAAGCTCTCAAAATTTGGTTTTAGGTAGCATTTAACAGTATTAAAAAGAATGAAGATAATGTGAAGTTTAGGGAGGAGGAATTTTATAATGACAAAATCTCTTAACAAGAATTAACTACTGCATAAGAATCTTTGATTCATCGTATTTCCATGGAGGTGAGTCTGTCAATCAAAAGGTTGTTGGGCATCATTTTGTAGATGAGCATATGATTATCATACATTGCCATTATTTTATTAAGGAAGAGGAATTTTAATGATATCACCAAAATCAAAGATTGAAATGGCGTGTGGAAGACTGACAAGAAGGAAATTATTGAAAGTGGCATTGAGTTTTTTCATGTATTATTTTCTACTGGGACTACTGCACATTATAAACTTAAGGATTATCTTTTCTAAGACAATAAGAACTATATCTAGACCTTCAACCTTACAACTTTTTCTTTGGAATTTGAATTTTTGTTTGTTGTGAAGAGTGTTGACAGTTCAAATNCAGATTGTGTTTGCCTCATCACAACATTTCTAAAGCTCTCAAAATTTGGTTTTAGGTAGCATTTAACAGTATAAATCAGAAGGTTAAAAAGAATGAAGATAATGTGAAGTTTAGGGAGGAGGAATTTTATAATGACAAAATCTCTTAACAAGAATTAACTACTGCATAAGGATCTTTGATTCATCGTATTTCAATGGAGGTGAGTCTGTCAATCAAAAGGTTGTTGGGCATCATTTTGTAGATGAGCATATGTTTATCATACATTGCCATTCTTTTATTAAGGAAGAGGAATTTTAACAATATCACCAAAATCAAAGATTGAAATGGCGTGTGGAAGACTGACAAGAAGGAAATTATTGAAAGTGGCATTGAGTTTTTTCATGTATTATTTTCTACTGGGACTACTGCACATTATAAACTTAAGGATTATCTTTTCTAAGACAATAAGAACTATATTTAGACCTTCAACCTTACAACTATTTCTTTGGAATTTGAATTTTTGTTTGTTATGAAGAGTGTTGACAGTTCAAAAAATACACATCGTGATGGTTTTGGTGCAAATTTCTAGAAAGTATGTTGGTACATCATTAAATTTGATTATTTTTTACTATTCAAGCTTTCTTCAAAGGTTTTGATTTTCATAATTTCTTAAATCATCTTTTATTACTCTAATTCCAGTGAAAAAATGCAAAGGCTTATGGGGTGAGTTTAGGCCCATTCGTCTTAACTTTGTGGTGTCTAAAGTCATTAGCAATAGTTTTGTATCCAAGCTTCAACCTCATGTTCATAGACTTGTTAGTCCATGAGGCTACTTTTATAAAAGGTAGAAATATTTCTGATAATATCCTTCTTAACCATAAATTGGAATTGGATTTGGATAGGAATTGTATGTGTGGTAACATGATTATGGAATTTAGATATTAAGAAGGCTTATGACACCATTTTTTGGGAGTTCATTATCAAGGTTCATTAGGGTATGGTCTTCTATAACACTTTCTGGTCTCTAATTTTAAGGTTATTTAACAACAACTTTTGTTTTATAATTGTTAATGTGGAACAAAATGACTACTTTAAGTCTTTAAGAGACATAAGACAAGGAGATCCCATTTCCCCTATCTTTTTTTATACTTGCTTATGATTACATGTCTAGATGCTTGAAGTAACTTTTTTGTTAATCATCCACAGATGTTCTATAGTAGTGAAGCGCACCCACAGATCTCTTATCTTGTGTATTCTGATGACTAGGTCGTTATTACTAATGCTGGCAAAACTTTAATCAAGAATCTTTATACTCTTTATAACCATTTTAAGAAGGTTTCTGGTATGAACTTCAACAAAATTAAATGTCCCTTTTAGTTGGAAAAGAGGTTTACTTAGATAAATAAGATTTGATTAATTTCTTTACTTACTTTTCTAAAGAGGTTTACCCCATCTCTTTCCTTGGCATTTAAGAAGGAAAAGGAAAAAGAATTGTTTCCAATTTTTAGGTATATTTCAAGAGATCATTGCTAAACCCCAACCTTGGGATAATAGTTTTCTTTATTATGTTAGTAAAAGCATTCTTTTAAAAAACATCCTTAACTTCATCCCATTATACACTATGCAAGTAACTGAGATGCCTTCTACTATAATGGTGAGATTTGAATGACTCTTTAACAGTTTTATGCGGGTTGGTAAGGGCTCTAAACTTCATTGGACCAATTAGAGAAAGTTATGGATACCTTTCAGTCAAAGAGGTTTGTGTTTTAGGTCCATTGTTGACTCTACAAAGATTAATTTTAAGAAGTTATGGATAAACTCTATGTTGTCCACTCTCTTGAAGAATACATATAGTGGCTTGTGTCATCCTTTGACAATTAACAGTATAAAATATGATTCTTTTTTGTGGAAGGAGATGTTGAATTGCAAGGTTGCTACTAAGATGTTTATTATTATGGATTTGTGCACCTGAGCTTTTGGTCTAATAACTAGTCATCCTTTTACACTCTTATGGATCTTTGTGGTGTTCCTTTGGATATCAACATCACTGTGGCTGACTGTTGGATTAATGACTACTACAAAGTGCCTAAATTTGGTGCACTATTGACGTGAAAGGATACTGAGCAGGTTTGTAAAATTCCTTTTGTATGTATTGGTTAAGATTGCTAATTTTAAAGGTGTTGTTGGTATATCAACCTCCAAGAAAATTTTTATTTCTTTTCAAAAACCTAGAATGTTCACTGATTTTTGGTGGTTCTAGACTCCTATTCTTAAACCATCCACTTCTTCTTCTTTTTTTTTTTGTGAGCTCTTCACTCATTACTGCATACAAATGCCATTCTCAAGCTTAAGGGTTTTAGAATTCCCTCCATTTTCCTTTTTTGAAAATGTGAGGAGTCTCTCTCTCGTATTTTTCTATCTTGTAGATTTACTAGTGAGGCATAGAGAAGGTTTCCTAGAATGTTAAAGGTGCCTTGGACAGTATACTTTTCTATCTCAATCTACTTTGATGATTAGAGACAGCTTGGTAAACTACTCCTTAGTATTACTTCTGTTATCATATGTTGGTTTTCATGGTTAGCAAGGAACAAGCTTAATAATGATAACCATTTGAAGAGCTCTAATGTTATATTTTGTTATATTATTGTTCATTTTCCATAAAATCATTAAGTAAAATAAAATCAAAGATAATTTTTTGGCACCTCTCAACATTCTCTCACAGGGAATCAACATAATCAATTATATACCAAAGTAACTGCCTCAGCTTGTACATTTGACAAAAACATATAAAGAATTAATGAAAATAAATACTAATGAGATCTTTAATTCCATTGCTTCTAGCAGTGTTGAGGTTCTCAAAAATCACTAGCACAATTTTTTATTTTAATTTTCTATTCCCTTTATTGTTATGTCCCTTTACAAGCTTGCCAGTTGTTTGGGTTGAACTAGACTGATTATGGAGATGAATTCCTTGCTATTATGGAGATGCTTCTCTTTAAAAAGACATTACCCATTGGAAAATTTACCTTACTCCTAAAAGGCATGCCCAATTTTCATCTACCTTTCCATAATTTGGTCGTTTATTCCCACAGAGGGATATAGACATGTTGATTGGCTTGCCAAATTTAGTACCCCTTCCCATGTAAATTTTTTGGGTACTTATTCTCCCCATTCTTTTTTTTTTTTTTTTTTTGCTCAAAATGGATACGCTAGATCTTCCTTACGTTAGACTCCCCTTTTCCTCTTCGTAACCACTATGTTATTGAATATACATATACAATGATGATGACATTAAGTTCTACCATCATATGTTTTATTAACTTTGAGAAGTTCATATTTAAGCATCTAAAAATCTCTATGTCAAATATAACTCTATTAGAATGTCAAATTAATAAGCTAAAAGACACATGACCCAAGTTAATCTCAATAAGACTTAATTTATCTCTATCATTTCTTGTCTAATTAACTAACCTTATGGATACTCAAGGTTAAGCGCTATTTAGCCAAATGTATTCAAATCATCAATTATACCACCAATATTTAAATAAATAACTTCAAAACAATTAACTTGTACCAAAATAAATCTTCAAAACACATTAAATCATTAAATAATTAACAATAAATCATTTTAAAGTTTTGAATAGCCTAACTCTAGTGGAACTATCATTTGATACCACTCATCAGCATAAATGGGCCTAATGGGTTAGGAAAACCCATATAGAAAAAAAATATATGTGATAACTAGAATTAATTGAATAAATTGAATCTACTTGGTCAATAGATGCTCATTAATGGAGAATATCCTAAGCTAAATCGTACAAGACCCACAACTCTTGGTAAGCCAATTACAATAAATTAACTAATGTACTATTAAGGTTAGAAAATGAATAAATATAAGTGTAATTAATTGATTAGCTTTTATAAAAATAATATTTAAACTAGGCGCTTCTCAAACAACCTCATAGCATCACTCGATCCTTTAAAAAAAAATACACCAAATAGTAACTAAAATGATAAAAAAAATGGACAAACTCATAATATACACTCATATAAGAAGGACAAAGGGGGGTAATAATAAGAATTCTCAAAAGGCAGAAATTTATTTATATTTCAAAATTTAGTAGCAACTCAATATACACTCTAATACTCCCTATACCATCTTTGGATCCCATTGGGCACAATTAACGGCTTAAATGAGTCCATTTTAGAATTAAACTAGCAACTCGTCCATCCTAATGCTAATTCCTACTGAAAAAGATCCACTCTCAACTTTCTGAGAATGAAATAACCAAGTCCCCTAACTTTATTCTCATACTTGTGATCACTCAAACAGTAGACTAATCATATGTATGTTGGTTGACGAAGGTTCTATGTCATTGTTAGACAAACTAGGACTAGCATTAGTTACCATAAACCACACTCAAGACTCCTCATGAGGTAATTTCTTTAAGGAGATATGAGAAAATAGAAAGGTAGATGATTTGAGGTTTGGTACGTGAGACTTGCAAGATTTAGATATTTGATTCCTAGCATAGCTAAAGGGAGGAAGACGTTGTGTATACCATTTGATTTCTATCAAGTAGATTCTAACAATCTACTGTGTGGCATACTATCATTTTTTCCAACAAAACTAATTCTTATTAGGCTTAAAAGATATCNGGAGGAAGACGTTGTGTATACCATTTGATTTCTATCAAGTAGATTCTAACAATCTACTGTGTGGCATACTATGATTTTGTCCAACAAAACTATTTCTTATTAGGCTTAAAAGACATTCCTAAAATTTTCTTGTTTAGAGTTATCATAGATAACATAAATGGTGAAAATTTTTATCATGTAAGATATAAGAAAGATGCTTGCTAGCTTACTTATTTCATTTTCAAATTTTCAAATTTTCAAAATTCAAAGTCTTTTAATATAACTAGTTGTTTGACATAATAATTTAATACATATCTCAAAAANGATAACATAAATGGTGAAAATTTTTATCATGTAAGATATAAGAAAGATGCTTGCTAGCTTACTTATTTCATTTTCAAATTTTCAAATTTTCAAAATTCAAAGTCTTTTAATATAACTAGTTGTTTGACATAATAATTTAATACATATCCCAAAAATTAAGAATAGTTCTTTCACTTTAAGATTATATTTCTACTTGGTATGATTTTTCATAAGAATTTGGTTATTATTTATAAATGACAAAAAATTTAAGATTTATTTCCTAAAAAAGGTAGAAATGATTAATATTTGTCAAGATGTATTCTTGAAGTCTTTTTTATTTTTAANATTTAAGATTTATTTCCTAAAAAAGGTAGAAATGATTAATATTTGTCAAGATGTATTCTTGAAGACTTTTTTATTTTTTTAATAAAAATATAAAATTTAATTAATTAAAATTATCTATTTCATTATCTATACCTAAATAAATTTTAATATGTATTCAAAAAAGTTTAAGAGAGATCAATTACACCATGTAAGCGTCCATAAATCTTAAAAGNTTAATTAAAATTATCTATTTCATTATCTATACCTAAATAAATTTTAATATGTATTCAAAAAAGTTTAAGAGAAGATCAATTACACCATGTAAGCATCCATAAATCTTAAAATCTTTTAATTTAATCTTATGAACATCCCTCGTAATATTCAAAATAAAAGTGCATTATTTGGCAAAAATACAACTATATTGTTAGTTACTCCTAATGTATTAAATAAATTCTATATTAAGGCAAACTTTTTTTTTATGGCAAACTTATTAGAGCTATACAATGCTTCTTATAATTTTTTTATTATCATTTTCTAATATAAAAAATAAAAGCATCCAATAAATTATATATATGTGTGTGTGTGTCCGCGTGTGCGCGTGCGCACGCGCCACTAGCGNAGCTATACAATGCTTCTTATAATTTTTTTATTATCATTTTCTAATATAACAAATAAAAGCATCCAATAAATTATATATGTGTGTGTGTGTGTCCGCGTGTGCGCGTGCGCACGCGCCACTAGCAGTGGCCTGTTAATAGAGCAGTTTCTTTGAAGGTCGTAAGTCCCCTCAGGTCACGGGTTTGAATCCCCTTCTAGCCAGTTTACCGATAATGAGGGCGATCCTCGAATTTTTTGGCACATGAGGGCTATTNAGTAATTATAAGTGGAACTTCAAGTGGAAAATAGCAAAGCATACAAGTTGGGCCAGGTCCTTTGCATAATATACCCTAATTTTGCACATATATGCATATAAAAATACACACATGATATATGTATAATAAAGATATTAAATAAGCAATGCTAGCTAATTCCTCATCATATTATAAAAATATTTGGTAATTAATAAAATCTCCTTATATATATTTTTTTGTGGTATCATTCTCAAACTATTCTTAGCATGTTAGTAAATTGTAATCAATTAAATTTATGTTGTAGTATTATTGCTAGAAGATGTTGCTATAAATATATAACTTCCATATATGTCATTTCTCTTGTATGCATTTATATATCCTAAAAAACATTCTAGAGATTCATCCAAAATAAACCATTCACTATTTTTTTATTTGTGATTGTTTTTCTTCGCAAAGACTTTTAGGTAATCTTTCTGGTGGAGCTAAGTCGTGTTGGGTGAAGAATGTCGGGTACTAGTAAAGATAAGGGTAAAAAGAAGGTTGAATGGCCAACACACATCAATTTGAAGGTAAAGGGACAACAGGGGAATGAATTTTTTTTCAAGATCAAACATTGCACAAAGCTTAAGACACTTATGAAAGCTTATTGTGATCGTTATTGTGAAAACAAAGATTCTCTTGTCTTCATTTATGAAGGTCATATGATTAGTGATGAAGACACGCCAGAATATTTGGGAATGGAAGACGGAGATGAAATTAAGGCTATGATAACCATACTGGTGGATGATTGATATCATAAACCGTGCCTAGGTCATGGTTGTAACTCTTTAAGAAATTGTAATTTGGTTTGATTTAGTTTTTTTTTTTTTTTTGCTTGTTAGATGTTATTATGGCCTTAATTAAATTAATGTATAAATGGTTTCACTCTCTTCTTTTGAACTAATTTTAGTTTGTTATATGAATTATCATCTAAATAAAATTGCCTATATTAAGTTAACAAAAAAAACTATTAAAAAGTGAGAAATGAGAGCACAATCTGAGAAGATGAAAAATACTATTATGAAGAAATAAAGAGCATCATGTGCTTGAAGAGATTTTAATAGACTAATGAGACTAATTGTAAGAAAGTGTAATGTATGGATCCTTTCTTCTTATTTTTTCCTATTTTCTATCTTATTATATAATATTTTTGTATAAAAAACTAGCTTGAAGCTTCACTAGTAATGTTTATGATTATTTAAAACTTACAAGACTAGTATAAATTATTATGAATAGTTTTTTTTAGATTATAATGTACCAGTATTAGTACAACTATTTAAGCCAAATATTTAGGAGAAATTATTAAATTTGTTTTTAATATATTTTCAATGTGATTTATGTTGACCTCTTTTTTTTGTCAAATTTTAGCAAAAACTTTCATCCATCCCCTTTGGGTGGATAGCCCATGCAAAGAAAGGTTTATGGGTTCAAAGGAGCTCAGTAGTACCTAAAACTAAGTTGTTGCCCAATGTAACCATGCTACTTCATGGTGTGACTACACTGAACTACATGAGAGAATGACATAATTATTTCGAAGGGCTGGCGTTATATGCTTCATCTTCCCTCGCTCTATTTTAAAGTTCCATTCATTCTCCTCTTTGTTCACTAACATTAAAAGGAGCCTAACTCCTCGTTTTTATTTTGTATTCATAGTGACCCATAGGGTCCATATGCAAATCCCTAGGATTTTAGGTTGACTTGGGTGACCTAGGGCATGTTTTACCCATGTAGGTCAATTTGGGGTTCAGGCTTAGTCAAAACCCTAAACCAACCAAACCATTGGGTTAAAAGACTTGTGCTTACTCTAAGGGAGTCCCAAAAGTCAAAACCTTGTTCTGAGGTCATGGGCAAAGCGGGGAAGTCCTGACAAAAGTGAGGTCAACACTCGTCTCCAGTGTTCTTTAGCTTCTTCTCTATAAGTCTTCAAGTACTTCTTCTTTGGTTCTTCTTTCTCTTCTTTTTTCATCTTCTTCTACATTTTTTTCTTCTTCTTCACTTTTCTTCACTTCACTTTTTTTCGCTTCATTTTTCTTCTTCTTCACTCTTCTTCTTCATTTTTTTTCTTCTTCTCTTCCACTTCTTCTTTTCTTCTTCCTATAACACACTTTTTCTTCTCTTCTTATCACTACACTACTCTTCTTCTACTCTTCTTCTCATCACCACCATCTTCCCTTCTCTTTCTCCTAACCAAATCCCTACATCAATACCATCATCATATCTTCTCCCACTTATCTTAGTCAAGCCACCACCACATCCTCTCCTTCTTCTCCTAGCAAAACAACCATCACCCAATTCTCCCTTTTCTCTTAGCCTAATCTCTACACTAATCTACAACTCTACTTCTTATCTTCTTTCTTTAGTCAAATCACATCATTTCCCCTCACCTTTCCTCCTCTTTATTTGGCCAAAACCCTAGCCCATCTTCTCCTCCTTCTTGCCTTGGTCAAAAATCATTTCCACCCCATCCCTTCTTTTGGCTTGATTAGTTACTTACATTTGGTTTACTTCATGTACTTAGTAATTCAAAAATGATTTACATGATTTGTTACCTGTGTATGTTATTCACCCATAATCATGATAAGTTAATTACAATGTTGGATTCCTTGAATATTTATCTTCCATATGAGCCTGGGTTGAATTTTTTTCATAGCCACCTCAAATCACGCCCAAAATTTGAAATTCCCTCCAATTTATTTAAAATTTTGCTCTCTTTCTATCATAATCACTCCCTCCACCCTTCACGTCCATAAGTGGTCGAAATGTCTCCCTCCTCCCATTCCCTTGCATGTCCCCACGTAGACAAAACTCCCTCTCCCTCTCATTTCTCCCTTTGGTTGAAACTTCTCCCTCCTCCCTCTCCCTTCGCTTCTTCCCTAATTGGCCAAAATGCCCTCCCTTCTATCTTCTTCTTCTTCTTCTTCTTCTTCTTCTTCTTCTTCTTCTTCTTCATCTTCTTCTTCTTCTTCTTCTTCATCATCATCTTCTTCTTCTTCTTCTTCTTCTTCTTCTTCTTCCTCCTCCTCCTTAGCCAAAACCACACCTTTCTCTTCCCTTCTCTTCAATAAAAAGAATAAAAGGATTCCACATTACTCAAGCAAGGCAATCAAGGGATTCTATCAAAGCAAGGTATATATTATTCCCTCCTTCATTTTAACTTGTTCTTACATGAAATTAAAGGTGTTTTTGTGAGGATATGATGTGAGCATCATCCTTCTTCTCCATCTCTTTTCTTCTTCCTACCATTTCCAAAATCCATCATTCTTCTCCATCTCTATGCCTACTTCCACCATGGCCAAAATCTATCACTCAGACCCTCTCTTTCACTTTCTCCCTAAGCCAAAAACATCACAGCCTAATCTTAGCCTCACTCAGGTCCTCTCTCTCTCTCTATCTCCTTAAGATAGAATCGCACCACCTAAACCTTACCCTCACTCACACCCTCTCTTCATCTTTCTCCCTAAGCTGAAAACCTCACCACCTAAACCTTTGCTTCACGCACACCCTCTCTTCCTCTCTCCTTAAGCCAAAACCCTATCCTAATCCCCCACTCACACACCCTCTATTTTAAACAAAACCCACCCACCAACACACAAGCACACACCTTCTCTCTCTCTCTCTCTCTCTCTCTCTCTCTCTCTCTCTCTCTCTCTCTCTCCTCTCTCTCTCTCCCCCTCTCTCTCTTATACTTTAAACCAACCCACTAACACACACACTCCCACTCTCTCTCTCTCTCACCCAAAACAAACCCACGAACACAAACACACTCACACGCACTCTCTCTCACCCAAAACATACCCACCACACTCTCTCTCTCTCTCTCTCTCTCTCTCTCTTACCCAAAACCTAACCAAAATCACACATCCTCCTCTCCCTCTCTCCCTCATTTCCTATGGCTTAAATCCTAACCTTAACTCTCTTTATATCCGCATTTTTCCCTTGGTTGAAACATCAACACAAACACGCACCCACCTCACTTCCTAAGGCCTAAACCCCAACCGTAGCTCTCTATCTCTGTCACCCTCCCTCTATCTCCATACTTTTCCTTATGTCACATTATTCATGTTCTTATTCTGCCATAAACATTAATAAATGCTCAAAAAATAATGAAATGGCACAATCTATATAAGAAGTATACTTAATTTAAAACATTTTAACAGTTCACCTGCCAACATCCAAAAGGGTTCCACTAACGCGTAAACTATTTTACATATGCATACAATTACAATTTTTAATAGGTAAACTTATAATAATATATTAAATAATATGATTTTAACATGCTATAATAAACCCCGATAAAAAAAGAATAACAATTAAAAAGGTAACTATTATAACTATAAAATAAAATATAATATGTAGAATCATGTGCATCAAAAAATTAAGGAAAAATTTTATTTGAAAAAGAGTAGAAGAGTCCTATAAAAGGTGTATAATAATATAAATAAAATGCAAAACTTAGAGGCAACAATCAAAAAAAGTATATGGAAAGCTAATACAAGTGATAAGGATAATGCCCTTAATAATTAAGGGTATGTTTATCTTCTAATAATTAGTATCTACTTACCTCAAGCGTGACATTTAACACGCCAAACTTAGTTGATATCCAAGGCAAGGTATTGGAAGATACTAACTTAATGGTCTTACACCATGAACTAATCAACTTAAGTTACTAATGAAACATAGGTGTAACCTAATCAACTTAAGTTACTCTACCAATGGTTTGAAAAAATTATGTCTGGTTTAGAACATTCTCAATGAATCAAAGCTTCAACTTAATTACTATAATTATCATTAATTTATTATATATATTAACATAAATATAAGTATTAAATTAAATTTAGCTCAAAATTAATATTGAAACCAATTCATTTAACCTAAAAATTAATTTAACATAGCAAAATAATTATATTAAATAATATAGAATCACATAAATTTATAATAAGTTTGCAAGGGGAAGGGAAATGGAGATGAAGAAAAGTATAAAAACCTTATTGTCTGAATAAGGGAAGATTTTGAGAAGATGCCTTTCTATCGACAAAAAGTAAGAAATCGAGAGAGAAGGGGGGAGAGAGTATAGAAGGTTGATAAATATTCAATCACTACTGCTTAGCAGCTATTATGGTGAAAGATAATTAACGAGCTAAAAATGTGAGGGACATGGGAGGCTCTGGTGGTTGTGAAGGGGAAGCTCAGTAGCTATAATAGAAGATGGTTACAAATCATCAAATTCCCTCGCCCATAGTCCTATTAAATAAGCGAAAGAGCTGATGTGGGAATCAAGATAGTGGCAACCTGGAGAGGAAACTTGCATAATTTCTATGATCAAAGAGGCAAGGTGGTGGAGTTGATCCTAAGAACAAAAAGAATGGGGATCCTAAAATTCTTGTGATTAGGAAGGGACAAAGATGAAAGTGTGGGAAAGAAAAGGATCAACTTTCATAATTCTCATATTTACTATCTTAAAAAGAACATTATTAACCCCATACCATTATACAATATTTCATATGTTGAAACCTAGTCTCTATTAGGACACATATGCAACGTGCAAGCTAGATAAAGAGCCCAAATATCATAGGTTTCACTATCAAAGATAACTAAAATTTCGCCATCATTAGCAACTTCTACAACATTATTGGCTTTACCATAATAATCCATTTATATCCCCTTATGATTAGTAGTTTTTATATTATTTTCA
Source organism: Phalaenopsis hybrid cultivar (assembly GCA_002079205.1). NCBI lineage: Eukaryota > Viridiplantae > Streptophyta > Magnoliopsida > Asparagales > Orchidaceae > Phalaenopsis > Phalaenopsis hybrid cultivar. The sequence continues at coordinate 186,164 of JXCR01144229.1, read as the reverse complement.
CTCTATATCTTATAACATTTAGATTTGATTTATCATTTCTTCTTATAGTGATTACAAATCTTGTCATTATTCTTGAACTTTAATATATCCTTCGTATCAAAACTTTTTTATTGAGACGTCTCTATGATAATAAGCCTTTCAGTTAGAGGTTCATCTATAAGCTATTTCATCTTCTCTTTAAGAAACATAACATCATAAACTTCATCCAAAATAATTATCTCCCAATTGTACAAATGGTGTTTCTAAAAATTGCATATTTTAATGCGACAAGCATAATAGGATTAATGTCAAATAATCTTCTTCATATTTCACATGTTCAACCTCTAATCAGAGAAAAGTTTTTTAAACGTATTCATGTGACCTACAAGATATGTGCCTTCAGCCATTCTATGGGAATGCATTTGTTCGATGCAGCTTACTTTTGAGACATTTCATCATACACAACTATTCTAACTTCAACCATAAGGTTGTATTCTCCTTTAAAACACCCAATAAATTTTGATCTGACAGATAAAATGAATCTTTGATATAGTTTTTTGATCCATACATTGTTTTTCCTCTAGCATCTATGATGAGGTTATCTTATCAAGTCCTATTAGTACATCATCTAAATTCAATTAAATCAAAATAGTTTGAATCCTAACCAGCTGAAATAAAAATCTAACATGTGTAATCTAAAAGAAAAACATTAACTTCATTGTTGTCATTGTCGAAATAAAAAAATGTCGCTCTATTACTAATAAGATTGATGCGCTAAACAATTAAATAAATAAAACATACAAATTTTATGTGAAAAATCTAAGACGGAAAAAATCATGGGCAGAGCAGAATTCATTACATCGAATGAAAATTATAATTAGAGAATGTGGTGGCCCACATATGATTGAACTAAAGAGTGGATTATATTGTACTAATTAATGATGTACTTATAGACTTCTACAGCACCTCCTAAAAGAAAAATACACAAAAGGGGGCCTTTAAAGCACATAAATAACAATTTAGATGGGTTCTATAAAGCAAACAAATAGCAATCAAAATGCCACCATCAAAATAATCCAACTCTAAAAGCCTTCAATCCACTTTCATAATTTTCTACTAAATAAGTGAGATCATAAATTTCGGGTCACAAATTTAATCAAATAAAATGAAGAAATCTCAAAAAAGATGATTTCCAACGCTTGATTTACCCCAAAAAGAAAAATTGCTAGAAAGTTATGATAATTTGATGTTATAATATTATAACTTAATTTATTATATAATATCTGAGGAAATTAAGAAAATATGGTCATATATAGCAATAGCAAAACAACTTGACAATTAAGGAGGTGTTTGGGATCACTTTTTTTATTTTTTGTGTTACACACAGGAGCTCTTCACTCTCCACCACTCCTTATCTCTCAACCACCGCCCTCATCAAAATCTCTACGGTGGTTGTCGGGTGGCACTACAAAATTAAGGAGAAGAAAGAGAGCAGAAGAAGAAAAAGAAGTGTCGTGAGAAAAGAAGCAGAAGAAGGCATTGGAGAAGGCATCACTGTCAGCAAGCATCGACATCGGTGTCACCGGTGAAGAAGACATCAACATCAATGTCCGTGTTAGAGAAGACATTTATCGCGTCCGAAGTGTGGAGGTAGAATTAGGGCTGTCAAAAAAAGCTCGTTGTTTGCGAACAGCTCTTGTTCAGCTCGTAGTAAACTGAGCCGAACACGAACAAGTTTTTAAAGCTCGAATCATAAACGAGCAGAACACGAGCCCAGTTTGAGCTCGCTCAAGCTCAGCTCGTTTGCAACCCTAGGTAGGATTGCGTCCGGACTAACGGGCACGATATATCAACTGCCGTGAAGAAAAAAAACTCTCAACGATCGGTGTATATTTTCCGTTGTTCGAAATAGAAATGCATGGGGAGATGTTTTAAAATCATAGAAAACAATTTTTTAATGTTGTGTTTTTGAAAAATAAAAACCAGCTTGTTTAAATACAAAAAAAAAAAACAGAAAATAAACATTTTTTTTTTTTTAATTTCATATTGTTTTTAAAACAAAAATAAAAAACAGGAAGCAAAAAATGATTGCATGCAGAGCCAGCATTTTTCAAACAGAAACTGCTTTAATACAGCGACCTTTAAAAACGACCTACAGAACAATTGATTATAAGCAACTACAACCATCCCTTATGAACCAAATGCTTGAAAGTTCTATACTCAAAGCGTTCTTCAATTGATCTATGTATTTTGAGTTTCAAGTTCATCTAACTATTTAAACAACATTTGTCAATGAAATCGTTTGTACAATGTAACTCTTTCCCAATTGCCATAAATTGATTATAGAATATTTTATTATTAATATTATTATTATTATTATTATTATTATTATTACTATTATTATTAATTGTTGCATTAAGATCTGAAGCTCGAAATTAATTTAAAAAATAGTTACAAATGCAGTATTCTATAGGAAAAATATTGCATTTGTAACTATTTTTTTTTTTTTTTGGGTGTGGTATCCGCTCTGGACCGTCAAAAACTTGAAGTGGGTCTCACTCTTACAAAAAAATATATATATATATATATTTCAATAGTTCAGATCAGACACCACACGTAAATTTATGTACGGTGTACGTACGCAATAAGCGCTCTACAGGCCCCCAAAATAATCAGAAAATAAAAACAAATATAAAACCTGTATGATTTAGCCGTGCCCAATTGCATTAAAAATAATAATAATAATAATAATAATAATAATTGAATAATAGAGAACACGTACATAAATCAAAAGCCAACATAACTTTATCCGAGAGGCAGACATGAGTAAAATACTTGTTTCATTTATACAAACATATCTACACATGTATCATACGCCTCATCGTTCATGCAAAAGTTAATAAAGACAACTGTGATATTCCATGATTTTGGCAGCCATATGACAAAATGTGTCAACCAGTTCACCATACCCAAACATAAACAGAATAAAAGTAAAGAAAACAGCAAAAATTACTTCCCATGAGTAACTTGTTAGAATATGATACAAGCATTAGGCCAATATCTATCTAATTGCATTCAGCTTCACCATTATAATGTTATGTTACAACACAAGTTCAAAAAAAAATCAAAAAATACGCCATCAGATTTGTCAAACCATGGTCCATTTCAGCTTGTAGTAGTCAAGTTGCTTGTAATCTTCACAATGACTGACAATGGAATCATCACAACATGACCTCGGCTCCCATAGAGCCCAATCCTCCCGAAGCTCGCAGAGCTGCTGTTCATTGTTGCAGTCAGTACAAAAGTCAGGTTTAGTGTCTCTCCCTTTGCTAACGAAAACCGAATAGGATTGACCTGGAGAGAAACCGCATAAGGAGCACTGAAGCTGACACTGTAGGTCTCATCACTAGCTATGTTTGTCAATCTCCTTGTGACGGTTCTCGATTGATTCAGCAAAGCGACAGTTACTGAAGGTAAGTTCAAGTCAGTTCCATTAATGGTGTCGGCATCACAATTGTTGCCGGTATAGTTTAGAACCACAGGGGCAGAACCATTANAGGTAAGTTCAAGTCAGTTCCATTAATGGTGTCGGCATCACAATTGTTGCCGGTATAGTTTAGAACCACAGGCGCAGAACCATTGATGCCGCAAAGAAAAGAAATGTATTCATCATAAGCTGCAAGGAAATGTGTGGTGAAAGATTAGATAAATAAAAGGTATCCAAAAAACAAATGTCCAAATAAAGAGTTTTGACTCACACGCATCGAAAATGATTCCTGGATCTAAAGCAGCAGTAGCATTAACAAAACCGCTTCCCATGTCGAACGGTGTTGCGGGTGATTGGGATGAGTCTGGGTTGGTGTATGTTCGTTGAGCCATGATTGGTCCGCCTTGCTTGTCATAAAGTGTAGCGGTTGTGGAGAGTGCAGAAGCAATGGCTGATGGGCTGAAAGTTGGAAATTTCTGTTTTATTNGTTCGTTGAGCCATGATTGGTCCGCCTTGCTTGTCATAAAGTGTAGCGGTTGTGGAGAGTGCAGAAGCAATGACTGATGGGCTGAAAGTTGGAAATTTCTGTTTTATTAGAGCAGCGAGCCCAGCTACATGGGGAGCGGCCATGCTAGTTCCAGATATCAATGCAAAATTTTGACCTGCAAGGGAATATGGATAGGTGACAGTGAGTAGAAAGAGAGGTTAACTGTAGAACATAGTGATTAGATGTAAGCAAAAGAGAAGCGAATATGATAAATGATTGCATTGATACCTTGAAATTCATTCGAGTCTGTACCTGCAGAACTCCAAGCACCCCAAATGAAGTTCCCAGGAGCTATAAGATTTGGCTTCATTATGTCTGCATTTGCAAGCGAATTATCCTCTGGATCTGGCCCTCTTGCGGAATAATACATAACTTTAGGAGCAGAGTTGCTATAGTTAGCACCAAGGCCTCCCAATATTCTTGCTACACCACCAAATTTAACTATGGCGTTTGAAACTCCATCCCTCACCAATGATGCATTATAGTATTGAAGAATAGTCTATTCATACATTGCAAACAAATTAGCTATTGAAAGAATAATGGTGTCAAAGTTAGAAGCTATAAGCATGGATATTTCTTCAACATAAGACGAGTTGTAAGAATAGTGTTGGAAAGCATAGTACTGCAAACCAAATATCTTGGGTTAAGTCACCAAAAACATTGAATTCATTCTAGTCAAATCAGTACTCACCTGAAGGTATACTTGGCATTTTATGTTTTATATAAAAGTTTAACCGAGTAAAGAGAATACTTGGGTTGGTTTTGAAATATGAAACTATCAGCTTTATGGCTAGATAAGAAGCCATTCGGCCTTGTCGCCTAAGAGATTACCTAGCATTATAGTTGAATAAAGCCAATACTAAAGCAGATTAAGAGTATTTGACATTAAGAGTTCTTAAAATAATATTAAAGAGTTTATTAAGGAAATAAACTCTCAAATCTCCTAAATATTTTCACACTTCAATTGGGATATCATTAGATCTTACAGACTTTCCACGCCTTGATTTTCTTTAAACCGTCAATTTTTTTACTAATGTGACGGTAAAAATGAAACACTTTATTATTATTAACAATATTAAGATCACTAAGGTCGATCAANTTTTACTAATGTGACGGTAAAAATGAAACACTTTATTATTATTAACAATATTAAGATCACTAAGGTCGATCATATTTTCACAAAATTCATTAAAAAGTTTATCAAAATAACTCACCCACCTATTTTTAATATCTTTTTCTAAGAAATGTTTTTTGATTTTCATCTTTAATACACTTTACTTGAGTTAAATCTTTACTTTTTTTTCTTTGTTTGGATAGTTTATATATATATTTTTCACCCTCCTTAATATCTAATCTATTATAAAGATCTCTAAAAGCAGAATTTTTAGCATCACAGATAATTCTCTTAGACTTCATACGAGTCGTTTGATATTTTTTTTTCAATTCTTTAAATTTTTGNTCATCTTTAATACACTTTACTTGAGTTAAATCTTTACTTTTTTTTCTTTGTTTGGATAGTTTATATATATATATTTTTCACCCTCCTTAGTATCTAATCTATTATAAAGATCTCTAAAAGCAGAATTTTTAGCATCATAGATAATTCTCTTAGACTTCATACGAGTCGTTTGATTTTTTTTTTTCAATTCTCTAAACTTTTACATTTAAATCAATTTTTATAACATAGATTTTTATATTTTATCTTTTCTTGCACATTATTATTCCACCACCAACTATTTTTATTTATAGAAAATTTTTCTTTTGATTGTCCAAGTACAACTTTTGCCATTTTTTTAATAGTGTTTGTTACTTTATCCCACATAGAATTTGCTACTTCATGAACAACCCAAATTTTGAAATCTTAAATTTTACTCATAAAAATAATTTCATTTGTCTTTTAGGTACCCACATCTAGTTCTATGACGATGATTCCTAGTATTCTTTATTTTACAACTCTTCGTCTTAAAATCTAGAACTTATAATAATCAATGTTGCGTACTTAAATCCTTATTTGAAATGACCTTACAATCTTTACATTCTCGACGATCTCTTCTTCTCATAAGAAAATAATTAATTTGTGTTTTATCATATCCATTCTAATAAGTAATAATATGCTCACCTCTTTTCATGAATAAAGTATTCGCAATAATAAAATCATACGCTAAAGCAAAATCTAGTATAGTTCTACCTTGTTCATTAATCACTCCAAAACCATAGCCACCATTAATATTTCNTTTTAATAGTGTTTGTTACTTTATCCCACATAGAATTTGCTACTTCATGAACAACCCAAATTTTGAAATCTTGAATTTTACTCATAAAAATAATTTTATTTGTCTTTTAGGTACCCACATCTAATTCTACGACGATGATTCCTAGTATTCTTTATTTTACAACTTTTCGTCTTAAAATCTAAATCTAATAATAATCAATGTTGCGTACTTAAATCCTTATTTGAAATGACCTTACAATCTTTACATTCTCGACGATCTCTTCTTCTCATAAGAAAATAATTAATTTGTGTTTTATCATATCCATTCTAATAAGTAATAATATGCTCACCTCTTTTCATGAATAAAGCATTCGCAATAATAAAATTATACGCTAAAGCAAAATCTAATATTGTTCTACCTTGTTCATTAATCACTCCAAAACCATAGCCACCATGAATATTTTTTAATCTTCTACCACTCTACCGATATGTTCATTTAAATCTCCTCCAATAAAAATATATTTTTTAAGAGGTGTCATTTATATTAAGTCTCTAAATCATTCCAAAATTTAACTTTAGAACCTATATCTAAACCTACTTAAGGAGCATAAGCACTTATAATATCAAAAATCATAAAATCAACAATAATCTTAATATCTATAATTCTATCTCCAACTCTATTAATTTTTAAACCATTATCTTTCAAACTCTTATCTATAATTATACTAACATCATTTCTAGTATGACTCTTACCTGAATACCAAGGTTTAAAACTTAAGTTATCAATCTCCTTAATCATTTCTTCAACCCATTCAGTTTCTTGAACACATAAGACNATTAGTAAAGACCATCCTATTCTGAATGGTTTTACCCTCATGTATAATATCATTACGAGCCATCAAAATAAACCAGCATATAATGTAAGGGTTGACTTGCAAAAAATGTTTCTGTTTTCGATCCGGATTGCAAATCATAGTGGTAAGCAAAAGATTTCGCTCTGAATTCACAATAGTGTCAAACCACATGTCAATCTTCCTCCATATGAAAAGTGAAAAGGGGGGCAAGAAAAGAAAATATGCTCAACAGTCTCCTCCGCCGAGTTACACAAACAACAACGTGAAGCAAATCTCAAACCCTTCATTTTTAAGATATCATCACATGGAATAACAGAGTGGAAAATTCGCCAAGCCAGAAAAGACATGAGGGAAGTTAATGCCCAACTCCAAACACCCTCTCCCTAAGGGAGCTTTTAAAAATTATGTAAGGCGGAATATAGAGATTTGATAGTGGAGCAAGACACATAGGAAATTTCAATGTAGGAGTGACTTGCAAATGAGGCTCAATAGAAATAGTGGAAATGAAAGTAGCTCCCTCGAAACCTAGAAGATTAAGGAGAAGAGGAAAATTCCAATGGCCATCCATTCAAGTATCAGAAACCGTAAGACTTGAAAATCTTGTATCCCTCATTTCAAGCCTTACATGGGACCAACAGTCATGCCAAAAGGAAATTTTTCCACTCCCCACTTCCCAGTATATGAAATCTTTTGCCCAATCTCTAATATGAAGCATTCTCTTCCACATTGTGGAATCCCTCAACCGCCAATTGATCAATGTCGGATGAGAGGAGTGGCAATATTTCCCATGCATGAAAAGGACCCACAAGGAATCACCTTTCCGAAAAATTAAACCATTGTTTAAAAACTTTAATATCAGCAATATAGTGTAGAGATTTGAAACCCAAACCTACACTCGGAGGGAATCGAACCCCAGACCAGAGGGGACTTACAACTGACAAGAAGATGCCCGACTAACTGATATGAGTAAGCGCGTGTATATATATATATATATAT
>JXCR01144229.1:144445-155933 GCA_002079205.1 Phalaenopsis hybrid cultivar | reverse complement strand
CCAGGTAAAATAAACCCTACTTAATCTTTGTATTAGATAGGGGAATTTGTCGGTCATATATAAAAGGTTCGCAGACTAAATGGATGTCACAAATCTTTTAGTTTGCAGGATTGGGTCTATCGCCGAGGTCTATACTTATCTTTCGGGAAAGTGTAGTATTCGCGGTATCAGGCACGATTATGCAAACTATTGGACGAATGAGATCCACTTGGTCTCATTTTTTTTTTAAATTAAAACATACTACTTTTAAAACTCAAACTATATATTTATTATATTAAATTAAATTTCCAAAATTATTTTCATATTTCATATTTTCAAATAAATCTATTAATCGAAAAAAAAAGTTGACCGACACATACCTCAGATGTTGTATTTATCTCTTTTTCTTTTCTTTGCTCATTTAACAAAAATTAAACTTTAGTTTATATTTCATCTGCAAAATGTTTATGCTTATGTAAGTTCGGGAATTTTGAGAACAAAAATTTATAAGGTGGGAAGATTGTAATAACAATGTAAAATAAGAGATACATATATAATAACTGAAAAATAATAAAATGAAATATAAGAAAAAAAACTTTAAAAGGCTTGGGTCAATTTGAGCATAACCGTCTTGACGATTTGGATTTAATGATTCAAGCATCCTCATATGTAAAAATCAGAGATTGAACTAATTAGAAAGAGCGAGAGGCCAAAATGAGAGACATTGAAGGAAGAAAGAAGGAGAAGAGGAGGAACCCAAGTTGAATNGGGTCAATTTGAGCATAACCGTCTTGACGATTTGGATTTAATGATTCAAGCATCCTCATATGTAAAAATCAGGATTGAACTAATTAGAAAGAGCGAGAAGCCAAAATGAGAGACATTGAAGGAAGAAAGAAGGAGAAGAGGAGGAACCCAAGTTGAAGGAGGAGACGTTGAAGGCGTCCTGTACAAAGAAAGATGGCATCGCGTTCGGTTGCTTGTGAGAAGAAAGTGGTGACGGCAGAGCCAAGGTCTACGCAAGAGACAAAGCCAATGAAGGGAGGTCGCGGCTCTCGTGTGAGAAGAAGAATTCCTACTAGAAGATCAACCAACCGAAAAACAGGGTAAGCTTAGGGTTATGTTTAATTAGATATAAATAAATACATATAGAAAATAAATTTAGCTAGATGTTATTAGATTATATTAAACTTTATGAATTAATGTGACAAGCAACTGGATAAGCAAATTATGGTTTGTGACCAAGATTTACATAAGAAAAAGATTAAGATAATGATCAGGTTTGATGTTGTTATTTATATAAGTTATTTCGAATTGTTAAATTAATATTAATTGAGTTTGAAAAATCTGAACAGTAAGTTTTATTAAATGATAACAGATTTTAAAAAAATCACGTAATTAAATTGGAGGATCAATGAGTAGAATGGTGAATTAATTGAGATGAATAATTACAATTTCAAGTTGCAAAAATATTTCATATTCTTAAATACATCATGCTTACAATTTGTCCCTATTATGTTGTACATAAGGGCCAGTGCATCTCTTCAATTGGTACTTGTGGATGTCTTTTTTTCCCTTTTTCATACATACGATGGTTGGCCGCTGCTAGGATCCCTTCATTAGCTCTATATAGNTTATGAATTAATGTGACAAGCAACTGGATAAGCAAATTATGGTTTGTGACCAAGATTTACATAAGAAAAAGAATAAGATAATGATTAGGTTTAATGTTGTTATTTATGTAAGTTATTTCGAATTGTTAAATTAATATTAATTGAGTTTGAAAAATCTGAACAATAAGTTTTATTAAATGATAACAGATTTTAAAAAAATCACGTAATTAAATTGGAGGATCAATGAGTAGAATGGTGAAATAATTGAGATGAATAGTTACAATTTCAAGTTGCAAAAATATTTCATCTTCTTAAATATATCATGCTTACAATTTGTCCCTATTATGTTGTACATAAGGGCCAGTGCATCTCTTCAATTAGTACTTGTGGATGTCTTTTTTTCCCTTTTTCATACAGACGATGGTTGGCCGCTGCTAGGATCCCTTCATTAGCTCTCTATATAAATGAAATTAAACGAGACGATTCTTCATATTCTTAATAATAAAAGTAAATAATTGTTGTCTTAATAGTTGCATAATAGTTTATTTTAAAAAAATATATATTAGTTTAATTCATGACCTATAGATTTAGTAAATGTGTATTTTATTGATAGATAAACATATGTTATCCCATAAAATATCTCATAAAAATATATGATATGAAAAATAAAATAGTATGTATATGAATGTTTGAATGTGCATTTAAAGAGGAGCAGTTCACCCTTTTATGATAGAGGTGGGGGTGTCAGTGTACCCAGGGAAGTAGATATTTTCTTACCACCTCAGAAATTTGTGATGTTTAGATCGATAACAGCTGTGTCGAAAAGAAAATATCGGTCAGGGGAACGTAGGCGTCTTTCCGCTCAAACAATCATGTAAACTAGATCACAAACCACTATGCCGACGAAATAATATCAATCAAGAGTATGCTAGGTTACGTTTTGACAGTGCTCCTAAGATAGACGTGAATGTTAATAGTCTAAAAATAAAAGAAATATAAAGACCAAACTTTGAAAAGTAAAGTTAAAATTAATGCATATAGAAGTTTAAGTTATTTCCATTAATTAAATATTATGAACACATACATTAGATTATTATAAAAAAATTACAGAGATATAAAAAATCGACATACATATTATTTTCTCTATCTTAGTTTATTGTAGTTTAAAAATGTGATTGCTCTCGGGTTATATTTGGATAACTCATTATGTTATTTTAATATTTATCTAGATTTTAAGCTTTAAAATATAATAAATAAAAGAAAAACCAATTTGTACAAAATACAAAGTCAGCAACCTGAAAGGAAGCTATTTTTATTTGACCAATTTAAATATTCTTTTAATGGCTTTTTCAATTAACAGTTGAATATTAAATTGTCAGTGATAGAAATAGAATAAAAAAAATTAATTCTACCGTCCGATCATCCATTATCATCTTGGTTAATTCCAAGCTCGGGGTTGAGTCGTGATAAATGGTGAATAAGTTGAGTCCCACTTCTCAGAAATATTCTCAGTCATATTTCGTAACTTGTTTGAAGAAGGGGAACAGGGTTAGCATTAACAAAAGATGTCTCATAAAGTTTTCTATTATGGATCAGTTGCATGACTAGGTGTGTTATGATGTTATACCCATGGACACTTGTCACATCTGTTGCGGAGACAGTGGTAGTTAATCCAAGACTAAGTATGATGGGTTCAAGAACACTTCTTTATCGAGGATGGAAAGCGCATAGTTCTCCTACCTTCTGCAAAACCTGAGATTATAAGTGCTCTTGGCATGAGAGAGGCACTATGGGGTCAATTTTGATGATTTTAGAGGATGTTGAAACAAAAGAACCGATATCAGACATGAGGCAGTAACTATGAAGAGAATTTCAGGATATCGTGACCAATAACTTACTGCTAGGGCTGCCACCATTAGGAGAGGTTCAGTCGATCTTCACTTCAAAGAGGAATGAGCCAACCGTGGGTTACTTTTGGAGAACTCTGCGAAGTATGATTGGCCCAAAGTTTCAGTTCATTTCAGCAATGTACCCACAAATGTTATGGTTGGATCGATGGAGATAGTTACTCGCAATTTGGAAAACCATCTCAGGTGTTTTGTGGGGCAGTGCTTCCGTCAGTGTGATCCAAGTGCTTCTAGAGACGCAACTGAATACACTCCAATTCCAAGAGGTTACGACGGGTTTGCCACCTTTAACGTTGCCTAATTGGCATTATATCATAAGTCAAAAGTTTCGGTATACGAGGTCAAGGCTCCACAAAACCAAATAAACTCCCATGAATGTTAGGCAGAACCCTAGACTGGTTCAATCCAAGTTGAGAGAGGGTCAATCGGCCCTCTTTAGGCATAGGGTTACCACCCAAATGGAGTAGGGGCCCACTCCTAATTGTAGCATATCTATTTAAGTATTTCTTTGATGNAGGAGAGGTTCAGTCGATCTTCACTTCAAAGAGGAATGAGCCAACCGTGGGTTACTTTTGGAGAACTCTGCGGAGTATGATTGGCCCAAAATTTCAGTTCATTTCAGCAATGTACCCACAAATGTTATGGTTGGATCGATGGAGATAGTTACCGCAATTTGGAAAACCATCTCAGATGTTTTGTGGGGCAGTGCTTCCGTCAGTGCGATCCAAGTGCTTCTAGAGACGCAACTGAATACACTACAATTCCAGGAGGTTACGACGGGTTTGCCACCTTTAACGTTGCCTAATTGGCATTATATCATAAGTCAGAAGCTTCGGTATACGAGGTCAAGGCTCCACAAAACCCAATAAACTCCCATGAATGTTAGGCAGAACCCTAGACTGGTTCAATCCAAGTTGAGAGAGGGTCAATCGGCCCTCTTTAGGCATAGGGTTACCGCCCAAATGGAGTAGGGGCCCACTCCTAATTGTAGCATATCTATTTAAGTATTTCTTTGATTTTTAGGGTTTAATTTTTTGTTGAATTGAACTTGTAGAGCCATCGGCTCCTCTTTTCCCAACCTTTTTTTTTGTGTCACTCCCATATCTCCTTCATTGTTTGCCTATTGTCACCGCCCAGAAAACAATAAACTTTTTATTTCTAACTCCAACCAGTTGGTGCCACCCAGAGACAGCAACAATCTTACCTGCCATATGCATATTAACATACATACACACTCTACTATAAATATAATAATCCAACATACTTAGTGTGTTGAATGATTTTTTTATTGAGCTTTGGCATTTTAACTTTCATGGCATATCCTGTCCATTTGTCATGTTCCTTCTAATGTTTTACAACAAGAAACAAAGTTATTATAAAAATTTAGTGATAATTACTCACTCTTCTTCCATAAAATNTTTGTCATGTTTCTTCTAATGTTTTACAACAAGAAACAAAGTTATAATAAAAATTTAGTGATAATTACTCACTCTTCTTCCATAAAAATTGTTCAAGTGCTTCTTTTCTTTTAAGTTTTCCTATTTTACACTAATATATTTCAATGCAGATACCACTTTTATGTCTTCTGCATTTCATTTTCCATTTTCACCAGTCATATCCCCTTGTCCATGTCCATATCCATGTCACGTTTTAGTAATTTGAATCTATGATTTAACAAACAAAAGAGTGAAAGAATTTTTTGATAAAAGTTTATATCATCAATTAAAATACTATAGTTTTGACCTTCAGATCACGCTTAACAAAAATAACCCGACAAACAATAGCTTGAATCGTGTTGTGCATGGGAACAGCTAATAAAGAACTAAAGCCAATTTCTCTTATTGGAACAAGCAAAGTTTAACTTGAATTGAAATTTTTCAGAAGTTGTATGATAATATGGAGACTTAGTTTTGGTTGGTCAAATAGATGCAACAGAACTTTATGCAAATAGAATACATAGAAAAAAATATTGATATGTCTAGCTATCATCTAAGAACCATTACTTCAAGTAATGTGCTCCTTCAAGTACATTTACCATATCATACGCGGCCACAAAGTGAAAATATATAATGAATTATGATGTTCTATTGTACTTTTAAATTTTTTATGTTTATTTTTTATAATCATAAAATCTATTAATTTTTTATGCTCCAAATAACTAAATACAATTTTATAGCATTATTCATTACATGAAATAAGTACACAAAATTATTATTGAAATCAACATCCATACCTATAATAGGTTTTAATACAAAAGCATTGTAATTTAGAATTTTATGCAGTGTGAAATATGATCAATGTTATAATACATTTCTACAATGACATATTCATCAAAAATCATTTCATCACTTACACTTCATGTTTCATTAGATAAAACAGCAGATGCACTGAAAAAACCCAAAGTTATATTCCCCTCAACTCTAATTTCTCACTAAATTAAGGTTCCAACTTTTTACATAAGGGAAATAAACAAAGAGTTCAAGCATAAATATACCTCCGGAAGAACACGAAAATAATGCAAGTCGCCACCTATGATCTGAAATGGTTTTCCTTCTCTCCAGAACATGTCATCAGCTATTTTGAAGCCACGAATATTATCCTGGTCAATTAAGGCAAATAATAGTAACGCACATTCATCATAACAACTAAGTAGAGCACATTCAGAATCAAATACATAATCCATATTTACAGGCCTATGCATGCATGGCGAGAAAATGTGCGAACATGCTTTCTCTGTGTGTGAAAAGATAGGAAGCATACAAAATTAAAGAGAAGAAGAGTTAGAGAGAAACATTTAGCATACAGACTGAGGTGGAGGGGTAAGAGCTTATGTGAAGAGAGGTAGCAAGGAAGGCCAACGGAAAGGTGAGAAAAGAGTGCTCTTTCTTAAGTTTTCTATATTTTTTTGGGGAAATTTTGGGAGAATGCAAATTCAAAAGTATTTATTCATTGAAAATGCAAGTCATGTGTACTGATATTATTTATTAATTTATGCCTTATATTTCAATTTTCTGGTTTGAATTGAATATGATAATACTAAGATGTTGGTGCCTATGAAAATGGTATGCATTCTCTGGTGTTTTAATTACCTTGTTAGATTTGGATTTGTGCTGCAACTTTTAATTCAGCTCTCAATGGATTTCCCAATATAATTGGCCTCTTATGCATATTTCAGCAAATATAGTTCTCTATCTTGCCCATTCAACGAGTTGGAAGTTTGTTGTTGTTATTACCGATTTGGTAAGTTATTATTGATTTCGAAACAAGGGTTGTGCTAAAAATCACCCAAATCATAAAAATCAGAACGCAATCAGTAAAATTTATTCATTTTATTTTAGTAAATCTTTGACATTTTGTCTAAATCGGCTTATTTGGTTTGGTTTAAGTTTGAAATCTTATAAAACTAAATAAATCAAATTAAACTGATTAAGCATACTCATAATTAAGAATGATAAAAGACGCATCTTGTTGCCAAACCAAACCTAAAGATTAAATTTAAAGCACATTTACCAAATCAATTTGGTTCATAATATCATGAAGCCACATAGATGCTTTATTTATCCATCATTTTAAAACAAACTTATTGAATAAAATAAGTTCAGACCATTGAAAAAATTTTGAAACCAAAGCAAACCAGCTCTGGCTGACAAACTAAATCCTAAGAAGCTATGCTCTTAAACTAAAAATTTAACTGAAAATAAATCAGACCATTTGATTTGATTTTGGTTCAAGTTTAGTTAAAGGTTAGGATTAGTTTAGCTTTAAATACTAGTCAATTTGGAACCAAACATGATTTGATACTGTAACGTGGAACTTTTTGTGTTGATTTGGAATTAAAAGTTGTTGTCTTTGATGAAATCCACGTATGTTGGAATGAAAACTCATAGTATTTAACCAAACTTTATATTGTTTACAAATATTACTAATTATTGGCCATTTCAGGTTATAAGGGTTGACCTACCCTTGCTAGATAAAGGAGTTGGCCTTTCAAAGATTGGTCAACTAGCCTTTGATTAGAACAACCAAGTCTTTGAAGCATTCCTTAGTCAATCAGCATTTTGTTGGTTTATTATTTTTCATCAATTATATGGGTAGAGCACCCCTTTTGTCACCAATCAAAGGTTGGTCGACCAAAAGAAAACCTATTCAATCATTTGCCCCTCCATTATTCTATTTAACTCAGTTGAGACATTTAAAATTAAAAACATTAATTTTGCTAATAAAATGATATCCTTCTCTACATGATTAATATGTTTGGAACACTAAAAACAAACTTAGGAAGGGTGGGTAGGTTTGTAGATAGAGAAGTAACCCTTGCCATTAATTCCCAAAGAACATGAACCGAGCAATGAGTAATGTAACACTATTAAAATATCGTCTTACCCAGTTGAAACAGTGCCACTCATGCGGTTCCAATTCCTAATTCATATGTATTTACATATCTAACAACTGAACTTTACTTTTTACATTTATACCACTCAATTCTTTCATATCACGTCACAAAATACCATTTTAACTTTTAAAAAGTGAAATACACCTTTTAAGCATGCGGCATTTATTTAAAAATTTAAGTTTAGGTGTTAGATATGTAAATACATAAGAATTAAATGGTATGTATGTGAATCTTCTTTGTTTTTCCTCATCAATAAAAACAAAGAATAATCACTGTTCACCAGCAGTCCAGCACAAACTCCCATCCTCATAGATAAACTAAAGCAACCATCCCTCAGAAGTAGGAAAATATTACATCAGGACTCCTAACGTAGAGCTACGTTCAGAATCCACTGATATGCAGACGCGTGGAGGTGACAGAAAAATTTAAGAAAAAAATTGTTTTAGTTTAGAAGAATATTCCTCCCATGTTATTCCGCATTATTCAGGTGTAGGTGTTGTTGTGGTGGTATTCATGTGTTATTGTGTTCTGGGAATATTCCCGATGTTAAAATAACACAATGACACATCAATACCATCACAATAACACCTGAATAACGCGGAATAACACAGGAGGAAATTTTTTTCTCATAAGCAAGCATAACTACTTGTAGACCACCAACAACATCCATTCCTCTGAACATATAGAGAGAGAAGGAAGCAGAAAAAAAAATTTCAGCCACAACATGTAGAAGCAGTCGATCTTTCAAGGGGAAAATAGGTAGCATGAGTCCTTTCCCACTACTTTTGCGACGATTGATCACTAACAGTCAGCTCAAATTCACATTATGTATCTATTTGGTTGAAATATCACTAACTTAAATCCTATTTTCCACCTGCTTCAGATCAAGTTTCAGAAAGTAACATTTATAAGATCTACAATACTTTTATTCACTGCGCATCTTATTCTCTTCCATTTAAATCCTAAATTAAAAAAAAAAAAATCTACAAAATAATGTACTACAATTTAATCAGTTTAAACTACCTCCATGGCAAACAGTTTTCATGATTCAGCACCTTCAAAAGTTACTAAACCCTACTTGCACCCAAACAGGCTGCAAAAAGGAAGGCAACGGATCAACCTATAACAGAAGATTCTCGAATTCAGTCCAGGATTTGAGTCCAACCGGAAGATAGAGTCGATTGATGCTTACTAAACAGCTGCCAGAGAGTAATTGAAAGCTGAGAAATCCCCATGGCATGACCAACATCAATAATAAGAACTAAGAAGGAACATATTCATCTATAGAGTAATTAGAACAGGTGGCGGGTTTCAAAAGAATGGTTCACCTACCTTGTGAAAACCATTAGCACGAGAAGAATCGGAGCCGGAAAGGCTGGTAAGGGAAGCGAGAGCTGGAATGAATGAACCAAGNATTTTGCTAATAAAATGATATCCTTCTCTATATGATTAATATGTTTGGAACACTAAAAACAAACTTAGGAAGAGTGGGTAGGTTTGTAGATAGAGAAGTAACCCTTGCCAATAATTCCCAAAGAACATGAACCGAGCAATGAGTAATGTAACACTATTAAAACATCGTCTTACCCAGTTGAAACAGTGCCACTCATGCGGTTCCTATTCCTAATTCATATGTATTTACATATCTAACAACTGAACTTTACTTTTTACATTTATACCACTCAATTCTTTCATATCACGTCACAAAATACCATTTTAACTTTTAAAAAGTGAAATACACCTTTTAAGCACGCGACATTTATTTAAAATTTTAAGTTTATGTGTTAGATATGTAAATACATAAGAATTAAATGGTATGTATGTGAATCTTCTTAGTTTTTCCTCGTCAATAAAAACAGAGAATAATCACTGTTCGCCAGCAGTCCAGCACAAACTCCCATCCTCATAGATAAACTAAAGCAACCATCCCTCAGAAGCAGGAAAATATTACATCAGGACTCCTAACGTAGAGCTACGTTTGGAATCCACTGATATGCAGACACGTGGAGGTGACAGAAAAATTTAAGAAAAAAATTGTTTTAGTTCAGAAGAATATTCCTCCCGTGTTATTCCGCATTATTCAGTGTTATTGTGGTGGTATTCATGTGTTATTGTGTTATGGGAATATTCTAGATGTTACAATAACACAATGACACATCAATATCACCACAATAACACCTGAGTAACGCGGAATAACACAGGAGGAAATTTTTTACTCATAAGCAAGCATAACTACTTGTAGACCACCAACAACATCTATTCCTCTGAACATATAGAGAGAGAAGGAGGCAGGAAAAAAAATTTCAGCCACAACATNCTCTAATTTCTCACTAAATTAAGGTTCCAACTTTTTACATAAGGGAAATAAACAAAGAGTTCAAGCAGAAATATACCTCCGGAAGAACACGAAAATAATGCAAGTCCCCACCTATGATCTGAAATGGTTTTCCTTCTCTCCAGAACATGTCATCAGCTATTTTGAAGCCACGAATATTATCCTGGTCAATTAAGGCAAATAATAGTAACACGCATTCATCATAACAACTAAGTAAAGCACATTCAGAATCAAATACACAATCCATATTTACAGGCCTATGCATGCATGGCGAGAAAATGTGCGAACATGCTTTCTCTGTGTGTGAAAAGGATAGGAAGCATACAAAATTAAAGAGAAGAAGAGTTAGAGAGAAAAATTTAGCATACAGACTGAGGTGGAGGGGTAAGAGCTTATGTGAAGAGAGGTAGCAAGGAAGGCCAACGGAAAGGTGAGAAAAGAGTGCTCTTTCTTAAGTTTTCTATATTTTTTTGGGGAAATTTTGGGAGAATGCAAATTCAAAAGTATTTATTCATTGAAAATGCAAGTCATGTGTACTGATAATATTTATTAATTTATGCCTTATTTTTCAATTTTCTGGTTTGAATTGAATATGATAATACTCAGATGTTGGTGCCTATGAAAATAGTATGCATTCTCTGGTGTTTTAATTACCTTGTTAGATTTGGATTAGTGCTGCAACTTTTAATTCAGCTCTCAATGGATTTCCCAATATAATTGGCCTCTTATGCATATTTCAGCAAATATAGTTCTCTATCTTGCCCATTCAACGAGTTGGAAGTTTGTTGTTGTTATTGCCGATTTGGTAAGTTATTATTGATTTCGAAACAAGGGTTGTGTCAAAAATCACCCAAATCATAAAAATCAGAACGTAATCAGTAAAATTTATTCATTTTATTTTAGTAAATCTTTGACATTTTGTCTAAATCGGCTTATTTGGTTTGGTTTAAGTTTGAAATCTTATAAAACTAAATAAATCAAATTAAACTGATTAAGCATACTCATAATTAAGAATGATAAAAGACGCATCTTGTTGCCAAACCAAACCTAAAGATTAAATTTAAAGCACATTTACCAAATCAATTTGGTTCATAATATCATGAAGCCACATAGATGCTTTATTTATCCATCATTTTAAAACAAACTTATTGAATAAAATAAGTTCAGACCATTGAAAAAATTTTGAAACCAAAGCAAACCAGCTCTGGCTGACAAACTAAATCCTAAGAAGCTATGCTCTTAAACTAAAAATTTAACTGAA
>JXCR01144229.1:126416-143417 GCA_002079205.1 Phalaenopsis hybrid cultivar | reverse complement strand
GGGCTAGACCAGCTAGACCCGCCGGAGCCGTGAATAAAAGTATTGAAGATCTTATAAATATCTAAATAAATATAAGGAAACATTTTAATATAGTTATTTTATTTTAAATATAAAAAATATTTTAATATATTTATTTTATTTTAAATATAAATATAACGAAACATTTTAATATATTTATTTTAATATTTAATATTTAAAAAAATATTTTAAAATATTCATTTTCTTATAAGGAAATCAATATAAAGAAATATTTTAATATATTCATTTAATTTTAAATATAATAAAATAAAAATAATGAAATAAATATAAGAAAATATTTTAATAATACCACAATAGTACCACGATATTATTCGAGTGTTATTGCAGTGTTATTCGAAAGTTATTGCGTTGTTATTTAGGTGTTATTCGTTATTATTTGAAGTAACTCCATGTGTTATTAGTGTATTTTCAGCGAGGGTGTTATTCGAGTAAATTTATGATGTTATTATGGTGTTATTGTGATATTATTGAGGTGTTATTCAAGTGTTATTTGAAAAACTCAGCAGAGTTATTGGATTATTGCGCAGTACTATGAGTGTTATTATAGTGTTATTGTGGTGTTATTTTACTAAAATTGCAGCTGCTGTATTGTGTTATTCTAGAGTGAGTTATTAGTGTTAAATTTTAATTTATGGCTCACATTTATTTTAATAATTTATGAGATTTATCATGATAACTTAAGTTATTTATTTTCTTAACTCATAACTTATGTTATAACTTATGATAACTTATGATATTTATTTTTGTAACTTATGATAGCTTAAGTTATTAATTATCTTAACTCCTAACTTATATCATAACTTATGATATTAATTTTGTAACTCGTGTAATCCCTAAAATGAATAGGGGTTACTACCTTATCTCATTAATTTTAATAATAATAATCAATTTATTTATTAAATTTTCATAAATTATATTGGTTAGTAGCCTCATGATGGACGTTGGTTAAATAGAGCATAATTCAGAGAATAAGTTGTCTCTCTTCTTAACAGACCCTGTACATTTCCCTCCATCAAAAAGTACAGAAAATTTCAAGGGATTAGATAGAGAAACTCCATCTCTTCAAGATTAAATTTATTCAAGATCAAATTTTAACATCATGAATACGGGTATGTTTTACTTTATTATAGATATGTAAAAAATCATGAATTTAAAGAATCTTAGCTATTATGTATTTTTAAATTTTGTGTCATAAATGTTAAACATGAATTTCTAACATGTGGTATCATAACATTGATTACTAAATTTATGATTTTTCATATAATTTTATTTATGTTAATGGTATTAAATTTCCGTTGTGAATTAGATCAATAATGCTAAAGTAAATTGATGTGATTAAAATTATTATTTATTTAACGTAGATGTTATGTTTAGTTTGTTAGTCACCAAAGTGGCCAAATTAATAAGTTTAATAGACGTCAAATTAAATAAATTCAATTGCTCACGAGTATGCAATGCTTGTTATGAAATAATTTAACATTTCATTAAAAAATATTAAAATTCATTGATTATAAAATATTTCTAGATCGCTCAAAGATTGATCATTTATTTTATAATCNAAGATTCCACTTTAGCCTACCTAGCATGAAAAAGTTTGGCTACAATAAATTTATAATTTAATAGTAATCAGGCAAGACAAAAGATTGTACATCATTAAAGGTAACCCAAAAATCATCACAAATAAACATTTCAACCAAAGTACAAAAAACTTGTAATATCCAACATTAGCGAAACCAATCCGCATATGAAATTGCTTCTAGAACATAAAAAAGTAAATTGGAATACTACAACACTTCCGAAAATTTTCAATTCATAAAGTTTTATGACTTCACCGGTTAAAGAGTTGGCATTAGCCATAACAATTTGTTCTCAACAGCAATTTTAACTAGATTTGCTAAACCAACTGCATTAAGGCAACTCACGGATTAAGGTTCAAGGACCTTGCAGCTCAAAACCCTCCGATATAAATAGATTAGGCCTATTGGTATTCCCGAAAAGACTTCATTAGTGCAAAATAGACTACGCTTCTATAATGATTATATTATATTATAAGTAAAATCATTCATTTCTAAAGATAAAAAGAGCCAATGTTTATTTCCACAGATGATCATGTTGTAGAAGTATTTATAATTAATCCTCATGAAGAACCAATATATTATGATTTACATTCAATGATTATATATATATATATATTAGGAAAAGAGCTACTCATGGCTCCTTACACATTAATACCTAATGGCGGTTACAAAATATTGGAGAGAAAGAGGATCCCCAAAATAAAGAAAATACATATAGTCCTAGGAGTTCCTCCTTCCGCATTACAACTCCATCCAAAAACGAAATAAAGATGAAACAAAGTTAAATGTAAACCAAAAGTACATGTATACCCAAAGAGTGAAGTATACCCCATATGAACATGTATAAAAAATGAAACAAAGGTAGCGCAATTTGCAAGACAAAAACAGACGTCTTGAAAGCGGGAAAGAGCACGAACGAGCAAGTCCCAAAATTCAAAAACCTGCAGCTCAAAAACTGTGAAAACACCNTATATATATATATATATATATATATATATATATATTAGGAAAAGAGCTACTCATGGCTCCTTACACATTAATACCTAAAGGCGGTTACAAAATATTGGAGAGAAAGAGGATCCCCTAAATAAATAAAATACATATAGTCCTAGGAGTTCCTCCTTCCACATTACAACTTCATCCAAAAACGAAATAAAGATGAAACAAAGTTAAATGTAAACCAAAAGTACATGTATACCCAAAGAGTGAAGTATACCCCATATGAACATGTATAAAAAATGAAACAAAGGTAGCGCAAGTTGCAAGACAAAAACAGACGTCTTGAAAGCTGGAAAGAGCACGAACGAGCAAGTCCCAAAATTCAAAAACCTGCAGCTCAAAAACTATGAAAACACCAAACAAACAAGAAAACAAGTGAGTAATAAAGAAAGATAATGTTCCACGATCTTCCAACCCCCCTTCCAGAAATGCATATAAGAAATAAGGAGCCACGGTCCAGTCCAAAGGAAAGAGTGAAAGCCTCGTATAAATTTGGAGCCATGAGCCTCCATATCGAAAATAACAAGCCCATTCACAGAAAAAATGTAGAGCTGGATCAGTGAGCTTAACCTCCAATATCCAATCTCACCAGTATTCCCAGAAAGATTACTGCAATAAATTTCATAAGTCATATCTCCACAAAACCCCCCCCAAGCCAAAACCCGACGCAAGACTCATCTGCAAGGCCACCAAAGTGTATTAGAGTCAACCCCAACCGTAGCCAAAGTAAGGAGCCCTGGGCCTCCCAAGTTATTCATCTTATACGAGGCAATGGAGCCCTGGGCCTCCATGCTAGTATTATAAAACCATCCACCATGTGAAGCATAAATAGATGTCGCCTGCTCCACAGAAAAGCAGGCAACCAAAGCACCCAGAGATAAAGAAAAAGGAATAAAAACAGNATGCTAGTATTATAAAACCATCCACCATGTGAAGCATAAATAGATGTCGCCTGCTCCACAGAAAAGCAGGCAGCCAAAGCACCCAGAGATAAATAAAAAGGAATAAAAACAACCCAAAGAAGAGCTTGGGCCGAAACAAACCACCCAGCAAAACAAAATAAGTTAAGAGGAACCATCCCTACAAATATAAGGAGCATCGATGTTGTCACCAACCAGCAGAGTGTGTAAAGAGGGGAGGAAGTAGATCTCACCCTACAAATATCAGTGGAGCTACCTAAATTGGCAAGCCAATTAGCGGGTTAGTTCCCCTCCCGGTAATTGAAACTCCACATGACATTCATATTGGAGATTAAACATTTAATTCTCTTTATATAATAAAGGATATCCCAAGGGGCCTCGGCACCATTTGCCAAAATACCAATCAAGATGCGATTATCACATTCAAAAATAATAAAATGTCAGCTGAGAGCGTGAGTCATAATAGCAGCCGTTAAAATGGCCCTAGCCTCAGCCTCTATGCGAGTATCAACATATGAAGGAGATGAGAAGAAAAGAATACAGTTCCCTGCATAGTTACTAGCAATGCCCACACAACCAGCACCATTGGCTTTCCAACTCCCATCCGTGTAAAACTTAATCCACCCCCTAGGAGGTGGCCGCCATCTAACCAAAATCGGTGGATGAGGGAGCCTCCTCTCATCCAAATTCGTATGTCCCATAGAAAGAAAATAATTGATGCCCGAAAAAAAAACTTTTTTTAAAGCTCCCCATTCTCCACAGCTTATTAATGTAGGCAATAATATTAGTAAAAATCATCATACTCTGGATGGTCTTACCTTCATGAATAATGTCATTACGAGCTATTCAAATAAACCAACATATGATGTAAGAGTAAATTTGCAAAAAATGTTTCTGCTCACGGTCCAGATTGCAAATAATGGTAGTGAGCAAAAGATTCCACTCAGGAGTGACGATAGTACCAAACCACAAACCAACCTTACTTCATATAAATAGTGAAAAGGGACAAGAGAAGAAAATATGTTTTATAGTCTCCTCCACCGAATTACACAAACAACAATGAGAGGCTATTCTCAAACCTTTCAACTTTAATATATCATCACATGATATTATAGAATGGAAAATGCGTCATGCCAGGAAAGACATAGAGGGAGTTAATGCCCAACTCCACACCCCTTCACCCCAAGGGAGAGTTTAAAAATTATGTAAAGAGACATATAAAGATTTAGTAATGGAGCAAGACATGGGAAATTTCAAAGTAGGAGTATCTTGCAAATGAAGGTCAAAAGGAATTGTGGAAATGAACGTAGCTCCCTCCATCCACAACATGCTAGTGAGAAGAGGAAAACTCCAATGGTCGTCTACCCAAGTATCTGACACCTTGAGACTAGAATACCTTGTATCCCTCATATCAAGCAAAACATTGTACCAACAATCATGCCAGAAAAAAATATTTCCACCACCCACCTCCCAGTAAATGAAATTCTTCGCTTAGTCTCTAATATGAAGCAATCTCTTCCACATCGTGGAATTACCCAATCGCCAATTAATCAAAGCAGGATGAGAGGAACGACAATACTTTCCGTGCATGAAATTAACCCATAAAGACTCGTCTTTCTTGAAATTAAACAATTGCTTAAAAATATTAATATCAATAATATGGTGTAGAGATTTGAAGCCCAAACCACCAGCAAACAGGGGTTTGCAAACATCCTTCCAAGACATCCATCTTCTGCCAGAGTGATTTCCCACCCATAAAAACTTATTGAAACATCTTTCAAGGTTCAAAATAGTACTTTTTTGGGTTGGAGTACTTGAAGAGTGTATAAAGGAAGAGAGTGAAGGATGCTCCTGAGCAATGTAATACGACCCCCAAAGGAAAGGAAATTATTTTTCCAATCCAAAATTCTTTTCCGCACATTTTCCACTACTTCATCAAACTGAATACGTATCTTCTTGCCTTTAAGAAGAAAAACCCCCAGATATTTAAGAGTAAGGGTAGAGAGGAAGAAGCCCGTAAAATTGGCAATCCAGCATGCAATAGAACGATTGACCATGTTTCCCAAGTAGATGTTACATTTATTAGCATGAAATAGTAGGCCAAAGACGGATTGGAAGTCAACCATTAAGCTGTGAATCTCCTTCACCGTTTTTTTGCTAGCATTAGAAAACAGTATCATGTCATCGGCATAAGCTAAAGGAGTGACCACCATGTTAGATTTATAAGTGTATTGCAAATTGGGGTTTCTCCTCAAAAGATTGTTTAGGAGACGAGAGAGATAATCAAATATTAAAATGAAAATAGTAGGGGATAAATGATCTCCCTCCTTAATCCCACGACCCGCGCAAAAAAAGCCCCGAGACTGGCTATTAATGAGAATACTATATTTATTGCAATGAAGCCAAGAGAANCGTTTTTTTGCTAGCATTAGAAAACAGTATCATGTCATCGGCATAAGCTAAAGGAGTGACCACCATGTTAGAATTATGAGTGTATTGCAAATTGGGGTTTCTCCTCAAAAGATTATTTAGGAGACGAGAGAGATAATCAAATATTAAAATGAAAATAGTAGGGGATAAATGATCTCCCTACTTAATCCCACGACCCGCGCTAAAAAAGCCCCGAGACTCGCCATTAATGAGAATACTATATTTATTGCAATGAAGCCAAGAGAAAATAATTTTGCAAAACTCCTAAGAGAAACCTCGTGCCTTAAGAACCTTCAATATAATTTCCCAACTAAGAGAATCATAAGCCTTACAGATATCAAATTTAGTGATCATTTGATGGTTAACCCAAATCATAACGGGACTGATATTATTGTCGAAATTCGAATNATATCCAATTTAGTGATCATTTGATGGTTAACCCAAATCATAACGGGACTAATATTATTGTCGAAATTCAAAAAGAATATCCCAAACAATCAATTGAAATAGAAAAAACAATGGCAAACACAAATACCCCACTAGGTCGAGGTTTGAAGGTGGTGGTTGCGGTTTGAGGGGAAAACTGAGGGGGAAACTGAGAGGTATAGGCGGTTGAGTGGTCGAGCAGCAGCTAGGGAAAGGCTGACCTGCGGCTGGACAATAGCGGAGAAGTCGAAAGAAAGGTGCGAAGGTGGCAACAATAAGGGAAGTGAGGATTGTAGGGTTTTCAAGCAGATAGACAGTAGGTTAGTGGCTGCATGGGAGTCTGTGAAGGGCGGCAGCAGGTTGAGGTGATTGTAAGGAAGGATGGAAAAGTAAAGGGAGGAGAAAGAAGGTGGCAGGGAATTGCGATTGCAGGAAAACAATAAAGAGGTTGATTTCTGGTGGCAGTAGCAAATAGGGTAAGGGTGGGGACGAAAGAAAGGTTTTGGGAGAAGAGAAATCGAATATAAACGACCCTGTGGGATCAAACTATAGTTGAAGCACCATTCGAGCCTTGGGAAACGATCATCACCTCAGACAAGTTACAGTCGTAGCACTTTCTCACCTTCAGATACAACTCTAGCAAGGAAACACTGGAAGCCAACGATTGTCCCGAACATNTTCGAGCCTTGGGAAACGATCATCACCTCAGACAAGTTACAGTCGTAGCACTTTCTCACCTTCAGATACAACCCTAGCAAGGAAACACTGGAAGCCAACGATTGTCCCGACCAAAAACACACGCAAAACTGACCTAAACACGAAAAAATAACAAATATATAGTCATTGGGTAAAGAGGAGTGATCTCCGCTCCAAATAAAAAGGAAATTCATAAAGAGAAAGTCAAATAGCCCTCATGGACCAGTCCAAGCCGAAAAATTTTGCGACACTGTAGCAGGGATCGCAGACGGCTCCCTACGGAACCAACTCCATGTAGTACTGTAGCAATTCGTTATAGCGGTGGTGTGAAAAGAGGGTTTTCAAATGCTCCCGTGTCAACATGTGTCACTCTGGGTATCAATTTCATAAGCAACTTCACTTTCATGCCTAGATGGCTTGTATTTATTGTTAATCATGATGCTTTCACACTTTTCAAATACAAGTTAGTGCAAATTATGACATGGGGTGAACTCAGTCAACAAAGCTCAAAGAAACACTGCTGGCAACAAAAAATAAGTTACTTAAAGCAATTTGATGTGCATAGACAATTGTATAGGAAATGGCATAGGCAAAAGTAAGGGGAAAAAAAGGACATTAAAGAAAAACAAGATAGAGCTTATCAACATTTTTGGTCATGNCAAAAAATAAGTTACTTAAAGCAATTTGATGTGCATAGACAATTGTATAGGAAATGGCATAGGCAAAAGTAAAGGGGAAAAAAAGGAAATTAAATAAAAACAAGATAGAGCTTATCAACATTTTTGGTCATCCTTTGAAAATTAAATTTTGATTTTTTTAACATGTGGAAACCTATCCCTAATATTTTATTTAAAATAAGATAGGTCAAAAAATAGTTACAAATTTAAACTCATTTTGGAAACTAGAGAATTACTTCATGCCGCATGCCAGCATCCGCCAAACCTTCAACCTAAGACAAAATACCNAAGCTTCTCTTGGACTTTGTATAGTCCCACATTGGCTAGATGAAAGGCCAAAGGCATGGAGGAGGTTATAAATAGGAACTCCTCCCCTCATTTGTAATTACCCAAGCATTGAATCAAAGCATTCTAGTATTCAATTGCAAATTATTCTTTTCTCTCTATTCTTCTTCTTGAGAGTGCTTGGGGCTGCTAAGTCCAGTGTTGTGAGTGATTAGGCTGATTTAGTGCTAAGAAAGAGCGCTAAAGCCGCACGGGTGACTTGACGAAAGTTAGTCCGTGACATGGTGCTCCCTTAGCTAAAACGTTGGATCAAATGAATCCTTTATTGAACAACTCGTGCGATTGAACCTTGATATCCTTGAGTTCCATTATGACCATCTGATATACATCAGCAAATTCTCAAAACACAGAGACACTATCTGTGTTAGCATTGGATTAGTTGGAATCCAACACGTGAGCTAGGTAATTAGCACGCCCATGGGAGATCAACTTGCAAGCCTTAATTGTTGATATTCTACAAAAAAAAGTTTTTATATTACCCTTGAAATTAGAATGAATTGAGCTAGGTATACAAAAATTTACTCATCTCTTACAACAATCTAAAATAGCATGATAAGTATATAGCCATCCCATACCAAAAATTGCAATAAACTCAGCTAGTGGGAATACTATAAGTGTAGCAGACATATTCATGTCATTGATGATAATGTCACAATTATGAACACACTCAGTAACAATCGCAGATGAGCAAGATGACATAGTTATGGATAAATGCGATTGTAATGAAGAAATCGATGCACTAGATGCAAATTTGTTTGATATAATAGAATAATATATGTCACCACATCAGGAGCTTCAAAAGCTTCTTCCTGTGTCATAAAAAAATTTCGAGGAGAAATCGCTTGCCTAGGCTGCTCTTGTGCCTGAGGATACGGAAGTTGGTATTGTGTCATTGGAAAGTGTTGATACATTGAAATTAGTTGCTAGTACTGTTAGTACTAAGATGCAAGAGGACATGACCGATATGGTTGGGATACCATCACTTGTTGCATTTGTTGCTTAGATTGAAAATAATTCTGCTTAGCATGACCCTTCCCATGATGCTTCTAATATTGACCTCCATTAGATCTTTGCCACTCATTCTTGTGTTGATGCTTGGAATCGTTTTACTAGTTGGTGATCACTTGCGGCTAACCTGGACCTTTGATGGGATAATCCTTGGCTTTACGGTCGGTATTATAACAGTTGAAACATTTATCAATGAACAGGTTACAAGTTCCAAAATATTATTTCCCATAATGAACACAATGAATATTTGTTTTCAACTTCTGTGCCTGATGATTTTGATGTTGTTTCTTTTGAGAACTATCATTTGCTTGTGTATCTAAATTCTTCA
Organism: Phalaenopsis hybrid cultivar; assembly: GCA_002079205.1. Lineage (NCBI taxonomy): Eukaryota > Viridiplantae > Streptophyta > Magnoliopsida > Asparagales > Orchidaceae > Phalaenopsis > Phalaenopsis hybrid cultivar. The sequence continues at coordinate 133,972 of JXCR01144229.1, read as the reverse complement.
GCTTTTCAGCATGTTTTTTTATGCAAGCATTAATCTCTATCTCCGCGTGAATAGTTCGAATCGAGTCCACCAACTCTCTATAAGTCATACATTTGACAGCCAATAAACCCCTCCAAATGTCCTCTCTCAAGCCAATAAGTAGGTTGTAGATCATCTAGTTTTCATGTTTGTTAATCAATGGAATGAATTTGAAGATCCTGACAAAATGCATCTTGTACTCTCGCATATTTTTCATTCCTTGCTCCAGTTTTCTTAAGTCATTCATAAGCTTGGCTTGATCCGTCATGGTAAAATATTGCTTCAGAAACAGTTTCAAAATTTGTCCAAGAAATTACTGTATCTAGTCCCAATGTGTTCTGGCGGTGTGGCAATTGAAATTTCACAATGTCCATCTTATGACTCTTAGAGCACTTTATTCCTCAAAATCTCTTCTTGAAATCATGAAGTCGTGGGTCAAACTCGATTAGTTCCATCGGGTCGTTAAGGGTAGGAGGGTGTCTTCAGAAACTACTCAATCACTTGATCCATGATACTCTCATTGGTCATCACCACAGTTTGATTAGGTTGAGCCTCGACAGTGGCAACTGGTAGTACGAGTTGAGCTACATGTGGAGTCAGTTGTGCCGCTTACTGAATAGTCTGAACTTCTTGAGCAATTTAAGCTACAAAACTAACTTATAACACCGAGGTACATATTATGTCAACACCTCCATGAGAGTCGTTATGTTAATATTTGGCACTCCAATAGTCTCAGTGGAATGAGCGAGATCAGCACAACGACGACTGGAGGAGCGAAGACCCTAGGGATGGGTACCAATTTATAGTAGCTCTCCAGACTCCCGTTGCATGTGTAGCTACAACACCTTCTCTTTTCGAAGTCTTTCCAAAAATTAAAATATACATGAAATCAAAACATCTAAATAACTGACTAAAAAAATCAAACTATCCCCTACCAATTCCTAAGAAGGCAATGGATATGAAAGACAAAGTCAGAATGTTAAATATAAAATATAGGTTTTAATAGCACTCTGTGACACCATGAGTCTGGAAGGCGATATACTCTCGCAACACAAGAAAAGATGAAATGAATTGAATATATTTTATACTTTCAAAGAAATATTATATGCAAATAATAATATAAATAAACAAGAAATTACAACTTTTATTTTATAATTAATAATCCACTGATAAATTTGAAAGAAAGGCAAAAAACTGACTGAATCAAAATTGAAAGAAAAGTAGATAACAACTACTAATACATAAAAAGAAAAGTATAATAACTAAAGCAAACACTAAAAATACCAAAAATAAAAAATTTAAAACTAAAAAATCTGCTCCAGTAGAGACAATCCTGTTGGCATTTGATTAGAAACTGCTATAAAGAAATTTCAACCAGTAAGTATAACAAAATAAATTCAATACATAACAATTATTTATTAAAGCATGAATGAAAATAAGACATGTACTATGAACAATAAAAAAAGATAGTTATGCATTTATAAAATTAGAAAATCACAGGAGTATAAAACATCAATATGCTCAATTATAATCACATGGGATTAATTTCCAATCAAATAAAATCATAAAAGTGAATAAGTTAGTGGTTTATTCAATTTTAATTTAATTTATATTTATATATTCGGTTTTAATAGACATCATGGAGTTAGGAAAAACAAAATTAACTCAAGGAAACCTGACGATTTCCTGTAGAGTCATCAATCTATAGGTCTGTCAACCCGGCTAACCACTATCCAAAAGGATTTCACCGACCTACACATTGTCGCGCATAAGCATACCAAATTTTTCAAAGATATAATATATAAGAAATATGCTACTTCACACTGACTTGTGACATGACATGTTTCATAAAAGTAAAGTGCAAGAAAAAAATACAATAATTGTGGGATGTATTCACATATACAGAGGTTTGTGCAGCACTATAGTAAGACAGTTAATGATTTTAACATGAGCAATAATTGAAGCCTATAACAACTGCAAACTAATAAATATAAATGAAGTAGCAAGGGCGTGTAAAATCTAGGTTCCTCTTTTTTGCTGAGCTGCGACCAAACAGCCCCCTTGGAAGATGCCAAAGAATATGAAGCTATTTGAAAAAACGACGAGATCTCTGACGTCAAGGATAAATGCTACGATGGTAAGAATAAGCAAAACCTTGGATATTGAGAAGCCTTCATCTAGAACAATGGTTTTGTCAAATGAAGCCGAGGATGCCGACGCAGGCGGCGTAGAATCCGCAGCTCTGGGCACGAACAAGAGCCCCAAGCGGCCCGGCGAACAGTTTAAAGGAACCGGCGAGTCTCTAGCGAAAGAGGACTTTGGGGTTTGCAGTGGCTGGTATTGCCCTAAACGTAGATTGGTGAGGCTACAAGGCCAACCCGTCGCCGCCGAGGCCTGGGGTAACGCTTGAATGACCATTGTTCTTCGTACCTTTTTTAAGCTGCTGGAGATTATTTCCGATTGCTCAAACAGTGCAGATCACCCATTGATTCAACCCGCGGGGAGTACATCTTGTTATCTGAACAAGGAGAGACCGTCACCGGTGGAAGCTTTACAACCGCCAAAAAATTATAAATATTCTAAAAGTATGCAACGTAATCATGCATGAATTTGGATACATAAATAACCAATAATTTCGTGATTTTATTTTTTTAATACTTAATTTTGGATTATTTTTTTAATACATAATTTTGGATTATGCTTTCTTTAATTTTAATTTAAAAACATGATATTTTAGAAATTAAAATAGCCCATATAAAATATAAAGGATGATAGAATCTATACATGTCTATCATTTGTTTTTTTTATATATAAATATATTTGTTCAAGTATTATTTTTAACAAAATATTTTTTTTTTCAAATGGTAAAATAATCATCATTGTTACGTTGTTGTAATTGTAAATTCTCTCTTAACAAAAAATTTGATGCAAACAACTTCATCCTCAGCTCATGTTGTTTATTTCATTACACTCGATGAATAAGATGAATTTTAATTTTTTTTAATGTAAGTTATGTTGTATCTCTTATTCATTTCATTGCTTGCGCTCTCACCCTATCTCCCCTTACCCACCTGAATGAAATACTCAATCCCGAGATTTGATAGGTGGTCTGAACCCTAGGTTCAAAATAGAGGCTCTAACTAGATGTGGACTACATTTTTTTTACTTAGTTATATGGTAACAAGTTTAGGAATGAACTAGATTTGAATCCACAATATGTGATTTAAATATTTTCTAACCATTTTAATGAGAAGCTCAAGAGAAATACAAAAAATTTTATACAAATAATGTCTTAATTTCTCTTAGGGGTTATTGGTTCTATGTAAAATAGATGTAAAGTGCAATAAATAAAAGAATTTTTACATTTTTGTTTTTTTGGTAATTAATAGACTCAAAGGAAAAGAAAAATTCAGCAGATCTATAAAATTTGAGAATAGGTGAAAAACTCTATAATAATAACTAGCCCGAAATCGAGCGAAAAACTTATTTATAGCATACTCTTCGCCCTCACTCATTTACCACAACTATCCTTTCACGTGAGCTCCATAAGCTTCCACTCACTTAGTTTCGCATGAAACCCTTGCCAACCTTCATCTTCCTCCATGGTGCACAAAACCCTCGCGATACACATAATTGTGAAGGTATCGCAGCGTGTGTGGACCTCCAAACTTCCTTCTTTCTACTCCTCTGGCTCCTGCCTACCTGAAACCGTTGAGAAATGTAAATCAATTTTTTCTATCCCTTCATCTCACATGCCTCTCGCGTTTCAACTCCTATAAATCTCGCAAATCTATCTTCCAAAGAAATTTCTAAGTCCAAGCTTTGGAAAAATGAGATTTTAGAACATGTACTATTAAAAGTTGGCTTTGTTGTCATCTTAAGAATCCATTTAATGTGCTTTAAACTTGTCACAGGTAAAAATTTTTCTTTTTATCACTTATCTCAAGCCCTCAATAAAAATGGTTTGTTCAAAAAAAGAAATGACAAATTTAAGAAAGAGACTATCATTTCTAAAGGAGTTTATCAATGTCTAACTTTGAGAGACTAAATAATCTTTAGTATTATATAAATAAATAATAATTTAATGTGTTTGATATGTAATAATGGGAGGCTTAAGTGCTATGTATGTAGCTTCCTCTAAAAGTTGTTAGGGTCTGCTTTTTGTTAGTTGTTTTTCACACCACAACAACCATAAAAAAGGGATTTGCTTATAATGACATAAAAAGTGTTGTGTATGTAAATTCACTGTTTGGCATGATTTTTAGCTTAAATCTTGCTATCCTAAAGTAATAAGTAATTTTTTTTTAGTTATTGAGAAATAATTCAAAGTTTGTTCTATATAAACACTTCAGAACATTTTTTTTTTTCATATTTAGAAGATCTTTCAATCGATTTCTTTGATATTAATAATGTCAATCACTTAAATTAGAAACAAATAGTTATATAATCTTTAAGACTTTGGTCAACTTATTAGCATGTTCGAATTAAGTTAGTTTTCTACTGTTTTAAGTTATGCAAAGGTATAATTATCATTTTCTTATGAGTGAAACTCAACCACCCTTAGTATTTGAATAGCTATAAAATCTTAAAATTTTAGCTGTAAAACGTAGTAAATTCTTCCTTTTTTTGTACTTGATCCTAATCCCCACATCAGATTGAAATGATAATTTGTGTAAGTGAGACATGAAAGTTAAATTTAGACTTCTAGCTGCAAATAGAAGGAACGAAGCCTTAAGGTTCTTCAAGTAATTATTCCCTTAAATATATGTTTACTTTTGTTTTATACTTGGTGAAACTAAGGTTTTCTCATTACAGAACTTTATATTTTTCATTCTCTGTGTTTGCTTCTCCTTTTGTTCTTGTGATTTTTTTTTTATCTTTAGTGAAGGTCTCCATTTATGCTTATAAATTATGATGATTGTAATTAATGTAGGTCTCCTTACAACTAGGATAATAAATGGCATAATTATGCTTTCCTGCAAAATTAATATGTTAAAATATTTGATAGGTGTTGGTGAATCAAATTTCAAGAACTTTATGGTTTACCTTAGTATAGAATATACAAATATATCAACTAATTTGATTTTGTACATTCATTTATTGTAGAAACAGATGAAGACTAGAAAATAATTAAGATGAGTTGTCTGATTTTAAAAACATGTCAAACTTCAACAAGAATATAAATCAACTGTTCATGCAATTGTCGCTACTCAAGCGTAATATACACTTATTATTAGATGAGACTGGAATTCAAAGAAGAAATTATAATCCTGAACAAGTATCTCACGTTAAGTATATCTCTCTACACTATATCTTAGTTATGGTTTTGATTGGGTAAACATGGTGCGAATGAGAAAAGATTTTTTTTTTCAAGTTATGTAACTTATTGTGAACAAGAAGATTGCTTGCTGATACAAGCTATGTGTCCATACAAGAATAAGTTCCTATTTTCATACATACACCTAGCCACAGTGTTCGTAATCTAGTGTCAACACTAAAAAGTTGAGGAGTTGCCCGTTGGAAGCTGTTGGCCGCCAGAAGCAAAATCTAGTCGTCCACTTTGGAAAGGCATTTAATTTACATATATATATTTAGAAAAATATGAAATCAAACTGATCTCATATCTTTCATAGTTTAAATAAAAAAGCACTATACCTCAAATCTCGTATTTATCCCAAAAGATAAACTCAAGACTTGAGGGTGAAACTCGATCAAACAAACTAAGAAATATATGACATCGGTTTGGTCTGCGAAACAATTTTATTTGCCGAAAAGTTACACTATTTAATATGAAGAATTAAATAGGGTTTATATTAAGCTGGGTTCGAAAAAGCTTCCTATAAGGGCAAATCCCTATAGTTAATTACATCTTAGATAACCGAAGTCACCTAAGAAAACTCTCGATAAAAATCAGGAATATTATCTTCAAAGCGGTCAAAAAGATAAGACTTTTCAACAAGATCGGACAAAGAGGTGTGAAATGGGAATGACTTAATTTGGAACATTTATTGTGGAATCCAAAGAAGGAAGAACTAGGGGTGTCATAGATTCAGAGGTGAACCTCGGTGACCTCCCAGTCTTTCCTATTGTTTGGCTTCAATTTTAAAGAGGAATATTTAAAGGTTTCATCCTATCAATATTATTTGTTAGAGCTTACATTCGTGTGAAACGATCACACAAATAGCTTGGAAGATGTGAGGATTTAGGTCGCAACGAACGACAACCTCAAAATCCTAAGATGAGTTAGGGCTTAGATTGTACAACAGAGTTGTACAAAAGCTTAAAGATGAGTTGAGAATTTATGTTGCACTAGGCAGACAATCTCCAAATCCTATGGTTTGTTGTTTAATTCTAAGGAAAGTTATGTTGTTGTATACCCTCTTATTGTTGAAGATGGTCATGCTGCCCACAGTGCTAGCTCCAAGCTCCTCATCGTGACGAGTTTAAGTATTCTAATGTGTCAAGTTATAATGTCAAATTAGATATCCCTGTGGTTATGGTTCTTTAAATATTATGGGGCATATTAAAGTTGATTAGAGTGAACACCGGTTAAGATCCTACGGTTCCCTCGTTCTGGTACCACTACTTTCTACCGATACTTAGTCCAAATGAATTTACTAAACTCAACTTAATGAGTTCCATACTTTCATTTAGACTGTTGGAAGTCTCGCTAGGAACTATAGGTTACCTCCTCCGAGAGATTCCTGATCATCCGATAGAGACATCTTGCAATTGTTGTTTTTTTGTGATGTTCGTGATTAAATTTTGAGTTGTCTTATATTTTGAATGTTGTGGCAGTGAATTTTATCTTGGTTAATTTTAGTTTCAGTTTTGGTTTTTCGACTATCCTAGTAGTTTTAGTTATCATGCAGGGTGACATAGTTGCTTAACATGCAAGCTCAAGACAGGAAGTACAGAAAGGTAAATGCATTAATTTAAAAGTTGTTGACCTTACTTTTGGTTGAGGTTTAGTTTTCCCTCTTTAGTAGCCTAGGTTCTAGCTATAAGACTTTCCTGTTGACTATTCCTAGAAAAATAGAAAGGAACCCTCACCATTAGAAATTTTAAACTCTTCCCTGCTCAACTTGAAGTTCCACATATTGGTCCTAACCTCTAGCAATTAGTAGGTGGGGTCAGTATGGAGGACCTTAAGGAGAGCCCCCATAGGACTGTTTGACCTTAGGGCTGACTCTGGGAGTTGGTCTTGAGCTAGGGCACTCCCTTACACTCACAATCATCTACATCCACTCACCCCCCTGAAACCCAAAATTGTTGACTTTGGTCCCTTGATTTTTTGGGAGGCTCATGTAGATGATCCCATAGACCCATTGGCCCTAGGTTAGGGTTTAGCTAAGAAAAGTACATAGAGGACCCAAATGGGGATCTCATTGGTCCATAGCTCATAAATGGTGGTTGGCACCCCAACTCTACCAAAAATGTCCAACTTGATCTTTTGCCCCTAAATCCACCCAAATTATCTAAATGCCCTTGTAAGGAGTCAGATATGCAATTAATGACCATTACTCATCGACCAAACA
>JXCR01144229.1:103034-124896 GCA_002079205.1 Phalaenopsis hybrid cultivar | reverse complement strand
TATATATATATATATATATATATATATATATATATATATATATATATATATATATATATATATATATATATATATATATATATAAGTTTAGAAAAATATGAAATCAAACTAATACCATATCTTTCATAGTTCAAATGAAAGAGCACTACACTTCAAGCCATGTATCTATCTTGAAAGATAAACACAAGACTCGAGAGTGAGGCTCGATCAAATAAACTAAGAAGTGTATGACATCCGTTTGGTCTGCGAAACCATCTTATTTGTAAGCCGATAAGTTCCCCTATTTAATACAAATAATTAAATAGGGTTTATATTAAACTCGGTTCAGAAAAGCTTCCTATAAGAGCTATCCCCTATTGTTAATTACACCTTAAATGATCGAAATCACTCAAGAAAACTCTAGATAAAAATCAGGGAATATTATCTTCAGGGAGGTCAAAAGGATAAGACTTTTCAATGAAATCTAACAAAAAGGTGTGAACAGGGAATGACTCAAATTTGGAATATTTATTGTAGAATTCGAAGGAGGAAGAACTAGGGGACATCACAGACCCAGAGGAGAACCTCGGTGACTTTCCACATTACCCTATAGTTTGGCTTCAATTTAGAGGAGGAATATTTAAATGTTTTATCTTGTAAATTTTATTAGTTAAAGCTTACATTTGTGTGAAACAATCACACAAATAGCCTGGAAGATGTGAGGTATTAGGTTGTGACGAACGACAACACCGAAATCCTAAAACGAGTTAGGGCTTATATTATACAATAGAGCTATACAAAAGCCTAAAGGCGAGTTGAGGATTTATGTTGCATAAGCAAACAACCTCAAAATCCTATGGCTTGTTGTTTAAATCTTGCTGATGAAGATGACAGTTCTGCCCACAATGCTAGCTCCAAGCTCCTCGTCGTGATGAGTTCAGGTTTTTTAATGTGTCAGGTTATGATGTCAAATCAAATGTTATTATGGTTATGGTTCTTTAAATATTGTAGAGCATATTAAAGTTGATTAGAGCGACACCGGTTAGAATCCTACGGTTCCCTAGTTTCGGTACCACTATTTTCTTTAAGATTCACTTAATCCAAATGAATTTACTAAACTCAACCTAATGAATTTCATGCTTTCTTTTAGACCGTCGGAAATCTCATTAGCAACCGCAGGTTACCTCCTCCAGGAATTCCCGATCATCCGATAGAGACGTCTTAATTTAGTTGCAATTGTTGTTTTGTGATGTTTGTAATTAAATTTTGTGTTGTCTTATATTTTGAATGTTGTGGCAGTAAATTTTATCTTGATTGATTTTAGTTTTGGTTTTATTTTTTGTTTTGGTTTTGTCGCTATCCTAGAAGTTTGATTTTCATGCAGAGTGACATTATTGTTTAACATGCAAGCTTGAGACAAGAAGTATAGAAAAGTAAATGCATTAATTTAAAATTGTACAAGTCGATTCTTCTCGTTCCACCGCCTGAAAGGTCAGTACTTGCAACACATGTATATAATTTTGCAAGGAATTTAAATTGCAAGAGTAGATGAGGGTTTAGCTACCAAACCCCGAGTTATGATTTTATTGAATCACAGAAGATCCTAGTAGGTGATTTTAGAAAAAAATATGGAAAGTCCAATTTGCACTTCAGAATGTCCAATAGATTTCAAAATGCTCGAGGCATGACCACGGGTCATCTTGAAGATCACTTGAAATATTTCGAGTTCATTTTGGACTTATCATATTGTTCCATTAATCATCAGAGGTCGAAGTGTGACTACCCCGATGCTTAGTGAAACTTCACAATTTAATTATCCTAAGAATAAGATAATCGATTAATCAATTGATGTTTCATTTAAGAGTTATGTGAGTGGGTGCCCCTAAGGCAAGTTTAGGTCATTTAAGGATTATGGTGCCCACAATTGAAGTTTGGCTTGTAGTGTTTAAAGATGACAATCACTAATCATATTATCTTCTAAATCTAATCAATTGAGGTAGACATCAAGCCTAGGTCACTACCAAACCCTTAACAATCATAATAGGTGAAATGGTGATTGTCAAAATTTTGATTTAAGTGATATGTATTCTTATGGAATGATCACATCATCCTCAACTTTGGGCTCAAGAAAAGTAAATTATCATCCTTTCTATCTTAAGCTCATCACTTAAGAATCATTTGATCTTGATTGACTTCTAAGTCATAAAAATTAGGAGAATTATGATCTTGTTGATGTTGTACAAAGGTGGTGAGTGTGTTTCTACCTTTTAATCTTATTGTATTTCAATCATCCAAACATGTTTATTAAGATTAAAATTACCCATTTTCCCTTGGTTAATCCTAGATTTTGATTAATGCACTTAAATCTAAAAGGACTATTTTTCTCTTGAAGTACTTCACCTCATAACCCATTAAACATAACCCAAATGACTTTGAGCATTTAGAGTGTCATATTCATGAGGAAATTATAATATTAGAGGAGAATATGTAGGCTTCTCAAAATTTAATTTAATTTAATTATTTATTTTAATTCAGAAAATAAGATTTTCAAAATTTAATTTATTTAACTTTCCAAAATAAAGTTTCTTTATTTATGAGAAAGTTATTAGAGGTTTCCCTACATTAGAGAAATAGTTGAGCAAAATTTCATGATTTTTTAAATTAAATTTTAATATTATTATTTAATTTTTAACAAGTTTCAATGATTTAATTAAATAGAAAATAACATTTTAATCACCAAAATTATTTTTAAATTTTTATTAAACTACTCTAAGTTCAGAAAACTTAGAGAATTAAATTTTGTATTTTTTATGATTTTTAATTTGTTTATTATAATTATTTTAATGGAAAAATAAGGAAAATCCACTTTTAAGCTTTTAAGATTTATTTTTAACTTAGAAAAGTTAGAAAAAATATTTTAATGAGTTCCAGGTGATCAGAGAACAATTAGTTACATTTTGAAATATTTTGATATTTTTGGGACTTTTAATTATTTTTCATTATTTTTAAATTCAAAATAAGGCTAAAAAATTAAGTATAATTTAGAATATAATTTTTTTAAGTGCCTCTGATCACAAGGAACTTAGAAAACCACTTTTCACAAATTTCCCAAGTGTATTTAATTTAATATAAATATTTTTGTACAAAAATACAAGGTTTCTTAGAAAATCAACTTTAATACTCAAAATTAATCAAATAATTTTCAATTTTTTACAATGGATAAATATGATTTTTATGAACAATGTGGGATTGATTTTGTCAGTTTGTGATAAGTATGTAAGTTACATTAATTAACACAAGATATTTACATTTAATTAAATATAGAAATTTACAAGATAATTCAAGAATTCATGACATTTTTCTAAACTTCTCTAACCATAGGAAACCTACTAAAATTATTTCCATAATTTTCTAAATGATATTTTAATTTATATAATTAAAATAACCAAAATGGTCACCATAGATTTAGAATTAGGGTTAGAAGCATAGAGATGCCCTCTTACCTTGAAAAAATCAGGAGACATAGTCCTTGTCATGAGGAACAAACCCTCAAAATTTCAAGCCATAGTGAGCAATGTTTGATCTTAATGAATTAAAATACTCCAGAGGATATTTAATTCATTAAAAAGCAGAAAATAAGGAAATAATTTTTATTTTTAGTCCACATTATTCTCCTCTGTTCACTGAGTAAGAGGATATTTTTCTTTTATTTTTATGATTTTGCTAGAGAAAGATATGAATTTTTGAAGTTCAAGTATTAAAAGAAATTCTGAAAATCCATATTTTTCTACTTATCATACGCGGTGCCAACTTAACCTACGGTGGCTCCGAACACACACACGGCGCACTCCCATTCGTTGCGCTTTCCACATAGACATGTGATCCAAATATTTTTTATATGTAAGGATTTATGAAGTTGACACCACTACTTGAAGATTGTAATCCCCGGTAATGGTACCAAAAACTTGATCCCAAGCTTGATCTCAAGCAAAGTAAGATTTTAATTATATTTGTAGGGATTCTACGCAATTATACATATCATTATTAAGTAAAATATGGCTTTTTGATTAAGCTCTGAATATCAATCCCACAGAGATTGAGGTTAATCACAACGGCTTTTAAGAGAATTTCTAGTCTAGAATAACACGCCCTAGCTTGGAAGTTTGATAAAGGTTTGATTTTGATTATATCCTAAAATTATCACAATAATAATATTTCTACTCCTAAACTAAAATAATTAGTGAAAATAAGAAAGTGGGGTTTAATATATTAAAAGTACTCTTTCTCATACAATGAAATTAGTGATATGTGTAAAAGTAAAACAAGTAGTGAGAGGGATTATGACAAATAGGAGCAATTATGTGCTTTACCCTTACTAGAGAAGCTATAAAGAACATTAGTTAATCTAAAGTTTGAATAGTTCTTAAGACGGGCTAGGTTGGGAAGATACTAGCTCTCACTCTAGAGTTCCCTCTTATCCCTCCAACTGGAGGCCAACATATCGCATCAAAACATTAAACAATAGACCAAATTAGGGGCTTTAGTCTGTCACTCTAAAGTCCTCTAATTCTACACCCATTAAAGATTATTTGACTATTTATTTGCACTCAAATATATGGACTAAATTATCATTCATACAATCTCATGTGATTCTACCATAGTTGATTGAAACAATAACATCCCTGATCTCACATGTTCTCACAACAGATTTTAACATGCAAGCTGATCAAGTTTACATGTAAATGAAGAAAAAGTAAAATCATCATAATATATTCTCACTCTACTCAATTATATATCCTACACATGCATACTAATTCATTTATAAGTGGGAAGAGTAAAGAAAACAACTCACTACACATGGAGAAACAACAAGAAATTTTCATTGAACAAGAATTTGAAACCATACAAAGAAAGTACTACATTCAAATCAAAATATAATGAAATTACTTACCTTTGATGGAAATCAAACTCTCTTTGTATAGAAAAAGTAATCTCCTTACAATCCTCTACAAGAATAAAGTGAAAAGAAAAGATGAAATCTCTCACTCTTTCTCTTTCTCTCTCACCTTGCCGCCCCACTTGGGGCTTACGCCCAAGCCTTCTTCTTCTTCTACAAGCCTTATTCTCCTCTTTTTAATTGATTCAAGAGTCCAAGAGTTATTTTAAAATCATTTCTAAGCCTGTTTTTATAATTTCCCAATAGATGCTTAAGTGTCTCTTCAAAACTGTCTATATTCGTTGAATCTTTCAAATGGTGCCTTAAGTGACTCTTCCTAACTCCATATAACCACCCCAAAATATTCTAGAAGGTCCCTTTATAAAATTTCCAACGAATTTCCCAAGTGATGCATGAAGAAATGCTTCAAAAATTGTCCAAATCTGACATATATTCTAGAAGATATGTTGAAAACCGTCTTTAACGCCTAAGCGCCATTTTCGGGTGCTTAAGCTCCACCCTCTCTATCTGGTGGTGCCTAAGCACCATATTTGGGTGCTTAAGTGTTGGGCACATGCACTTAAGTGTTCTATTTAGGTCCCCTTGGCTCTGGTGTGCCTCGGTTCGACCCAACTTGCTCTGATTTGCTCTATTTTGGTCCATTTTTCTTCCTTTTTGCTCAAATCACTCAAAATTCTTCAATTTGATGTATCTACAACCAAAAATACAAGAAAACATACATTTAAAGTGCAATATCATTATAAAATAAAGCATAAAAATAGTACATTTTTAGGCGTATCAAAATCTCCCAAACTTAATAATTTATGTAGATTAGAGTTAATGGGTCATGCTTTAGAATTGCTAAAATTTTGTTCTAAAAATGTGATAGTTCAAATTAGAAGAACTTCTAGTGAATAAGACTAGACCAGCGACTAAAATATTTATCATCAAACTTGGGAATTTATTTTCCTATCTAATTCAGAAATAAATGCAGATTTTTCAAGCTTAGGATCCTATGAACTTTACTTTCTAGACTTAAGAACTCTCTTAAGAATAATTTTTATTAATGTAAGTATAAAAGGCAATCTTAGGATTGTTCTAAGTTCTTTACTCTAGAAAGACTCAAGTGAAACCAATTTTTATTTAGGACCTCTCCTCAAGCTTCTCCTCACTTTATTTTTTTTCTTTTTCGGGAACTTTTTTATCCATTCTTTTTTTTCTTTTTTTTCTTTTTTTATATGTGATAATTACTATATTTAGAGAAGTTCTTAAATATTTTGAATTCCANACTAAAGCAAACACTAAAAATACCAAAAATAAAAAATTTAAAACTAAAAAATCTGCTCCAGTAGAGACAATCTTGTTGGCATATGATTAGAAACTGTTATAAAGAAATTTCAACCAATAAGTTNTAAAGCAAACACTAAAAATACCAAAAATAAAAAATTTAAAACTAAAAAATCTGCTCCAGTAGAGACAATCCTAATGGCGTTTGATTAGAAACTGTTATAAAGAAAATTCAACCAGTAAGTTTAACAAAATAAATTCAATACATAACAATTATTTATTAAAGCATGAATGAAATAAGACATGTACTATGAACAATAAAAAAAGATAGTTATGCATTTATAAAATTAGAAAATCACAGGAGTATAAAATATCAATATGCTCAACTATAATCACATGGGATTAATTTCCAATCAAATAAAATCATAAAAGTGAATAACTTAGTGGTTTATTCAATTTTAATTTAATTTATATTTATATATTCGGTTTTAATAGACATCATGGAGTTAGGAAAAACAAAATTAACTCAAGGAAACCTGACGATTTCCTGTAGAGTCATCAATCTATAGGTCTGTCAACCCGGCTAACCACTATCCAAAAGGATTTCACCGACCTACACATTGTCGAGCATAAGCATACCAAATTTTTCAAAGATATAATATATAAGAAATATGCTACTTCACACTTAATNAACCACTATCCAAAAGGATTTCACCGACCTACACATTGTCGCGCATAAGCATACCAAATTTTTCAAAGATATAATATATAAGAAATATGCTACTTCACACTGACTTGTGACNAACCACTATCCAAAAGGATTTCACCGACCTACACATTGTCGCGCATAAGCATACCAAATTTTTCAAAGATATTATATATAAGAAATATGCTACTTCACACTGACTTGTGATATGACATGTTTCATAAAAGTAAAGTGCAAGAAAAAAATACTATAATTGCGGGATTTATTCACATATAGAGAGGTTTGTGCAGCACTATAGTAAGACAGTTAATGATTTTATCATGAGCAATAATTGAAGCCTATAACAACTGCAAACTAATAAATATAAATGAAGTAGCAAGGGCGTGTAAAATCTAGGTTCCTCTTTTTTGCTGAGCTGCGACCAAACAGCCCCCTTGGAAGATGCCAAAGAATATGAAGCTATTTGAAAAAACGACGAGATCTCTGACGTCAAGGATAAATGCTACGATGGTAAGAATAAGCAAAACCTTGGATATTGAGAAGCCTTCATCTAGAACAATGGTTTTGTCAAATGAAGCGGAGGATGCCGACGCGGGCGGCGTAGAATCCGCAGCTCTGGGCACGAACAAGAGCCCCAAGCGGCCCGGCGAACAGTTTAAAGGAACCGGCGAGTCTCTAGCGAAAGAGGACTTTGGGGTTTGCAGTGGCTGGTATTGGCCTAAACGTAGATTGGTGAGGCTACAAGGCCAACCCGTCGCCGCCGAGGCCTGGGGTAACGCTTGAATGACCATTGTTCTTCGTACCTTTTTTAAGCTGCTGGAGATTATTTCCGATTGCTCAAACAGTGCAGATCACCCATTGATTCAACCCGCGGGGAGTACATCTTGTTGTCTGAACAAGGAGAGACCGTCACCGGTGGAAGCTTTACAACCGCCAAAAAATAATAAATATTCTAAAAGTATANAACGTAAATTGGTGAGGCTACAAGGCCAACCCGTCGCCGCCGAGGCCTGGGGTAACGCTTGAATGATCATTGTTCTTCGTCCTTTTCTTTAAGCTGCTGGAGATTATTTCCGATTGCTCAAACAGTGCATATCACCCATTGATTCAGAGTCATCTGAACAAGCAGAGACCGTCACCGGTGGAAGCTTTACAACCGCCAAAAAATAATCAATATTCTAAAAGTATACAACGTCATGCATGAATTTGGATGCATAAATAACCAAGAATTTCGAGATTTTATTTTTTTTAATACATAATTTTGGATTATGTTTTCTTTAATTTTAATTTAAAAACTTGATATTTAGAAATTAAAATAGTCCATATAAAATATAAAGGATGATAGAATCTATACATGTCTATCTTTTGTTTTTTTTTTAATATATTTGTTCAAGTATTTTTTTAATAAAATATTTTTGTTTTTCGAATGGTAAAATAATCATCATTGTTACATTTTTGTAATTGTAAATTCTCTCTTAACAAAATCTTTGATGCAAACAACATCATCATCAGCTCATGTTGTTTATTTCATTACACTCAATGAATAAGATGAATTTTAATTTTTTTTTTTAATGTAAGTTATGTTGCATCTCTTATTCATTTCATTGCTTGCGCTCTCACCCTATCTCCCCTACCCACCATNATTTAAAAACATGATATTTTAGAAATTAAAATAGCCCATATAAAATATAAAGGATGATAGAATCTATACATGCCTATCATTTGTTTCTTTTTATATATATATATTTGTTCAAGTATTTTTTTTAACAAAATATTTTTGTTTTTCGAATGGTAAAATAATCATCATTGTTACGTTGTTGTAATTGTAAATTCTCTCTTAACAAAAACTTTGATGCAAACAACTTCATCCTCAGCTCATGTTGTTTATTTCATTACACTCAATGAATAAGATGAATTTTAATTTTTTTTAATGTAAGTTCATCTCTTATTCATTTCATTGCTTGCACTCTCACCCTATCTCCCCTTACCCACCACCTGAATGAAATACTCAATGCCGAGATTTGATAGGTGGTCTGAACCCTAGGTTCAAAATAGAGGCTCTAACTAGATGTGGACTACATTTTTTTACTTAGTTATATGGTAACAAGTTTAGGAATGAACTAGATTTGAATCCACAATATGTGATTTAAACATTTTCTAACCATTTTAATGAGAAGCTCAAGTGAAATACAAAAAATTTTATACAAATAATGCCTTAATTTCTCTTAGGGTTATTGGTTCTATGTAAAATAGATGTAAAGTGCAATAAATAAAAGAATTTTTACATTTTTGTTTTTTTGGTAATTAATAGACTCAAAGGAAAAGAAAATTCAGCGGATCTATTAAATTTGAGAATTGGCAAAAAACTCTGTAATAATAACTGGCCTGAAATCGAGCGAAAAACTTATTTATAGCATACTCTTCGCCCTCACTCATTTACCACAACTATCCTTTCACGTGCGCTCCATAAGCTTCCACTCACTTAGTTTCGCGTGAAATCCTTGCCAACCTTCTCGATACACATAGTTGTGAAGGTATCACAGCGTGTGTGGACCTCCAAACTTCCTTCTTTCTACTCCTCTAGCTCTTGCCTACCTGAAACCATTGAGAAATGTGAATCAATTCTCTCTCCCTAATCTCACATGCCTCTCGTGATTCAACTCCTATAAATCTCGCAAATCTATCTTCCAAAGAAATTTCTAAGTCCAAGCTTTCGAAAAATGAGATTTTAAAACATGTATTACTAAAAGTTGGCTTTGTTGTCATCTTAAGAATCCATTTAATGTGCTCTAAACTTGTCACAGGTAAAACATTTTCATTTTTTCACTTATCTCAAGCCCTCGATAAAGATAGTTTGGGCAAAAAAATAAATGACAAATTTAAGAAAAAGACTATCATTTCTAAATGAATTTATCAATGTCTAACTTTGAGAGATTAAATAATCTTTACTATTATATAAATAAATAATAATTTAATGTGTTTGATATGTAATAATGGGAGTATTAAGTGCTATGTATGTAACTTCCTCTAAAAGTAGTTATGGTCTGCTTTTTGTTAGTTGTTTTTCACACCACGACAACCATAAAAAAGGGATTTGCTTATAATGACAAAAAAAGTGGTGTATGTAAATTCACTGTTTGGCATGATTTTTAGCTTAAATGTTGCTATCCTAAAGTAATAAGTAATTTTTTTTAGTTATTGAGAAATAATTCAAAGTTTGTTCTATATAAACACTTCAGAACATTTTTTTTTTCATGTTTAGAAGATTTTTCAATCATTTCTTTGGTATTAATAATGTCAATCACTTAAATTAGAAAAAAAATAGTTATATAATCTTTAAGACTTTGGTCAACTTATTAGCATGTTTGAATTAAGTTAGTTTTCTACTGTTTTAAAGTTATGCAAAGGTATAATTATCATTTTCTTATGAGTGAAACTCAACCACCCTTAGTATTTGAGTAGCTATAAAATCTTAAAATTTTAGCTGTAAAACGTAATAAATTCTCCCTTTTTTTTGTACTTGATCCTAATCCCCACATCAGATTGAAATGATAATCTGTGTAAGTGAGACATGAAAGTTAAGTTTAGACTTCTAGCTGCAAATAGAAGGAACGAAGCCTTAAGGTTCTTCAAGTAATTATTCCCTTAAATATATGTTTACTTTTGTTTTATACTTGGTGAAACTAAGGTTTTCTCATTACAAAACTTCATATGTTTCATTCTCTGTGTTTGCTTCTTCTTCTGTTCTTGTGATTTTTTTTTTTTATCTTTAATGAAGGTCTCCATTTATGCTTATAAATTATGATGATTGTAATTAATGTAGGTCTCCTTACAACTAGGATAATAAATGGCATAATTATGCTTTCCTGTAAAATTAATACGTTAAAATATTTGATAGGTGTTGGTGAATCAAATTTCAAGAACTTTCAAGAACTTTATGGTTTACCTTAGTATAGAATATTTAAATATATCAACTAATTTGATTGTGTAAATTCATTTGTTGTAGAAACAGATGAAGACTAGAAAATAATTAAAATGAGTTGTCTGATTTTAAAAACATGTCAAACTTCAACAAGTAATATAAATCAACTGTTCATGCAATTGTTGCTACTCAAGCGAGTAATATACACTTATTATTAGATGAGACTGGAATTCAAAGAAGAAATTATAATCCTAAACAAGATATCCCACGTTAAGTATATCTCTCTACACTATATCTTAGTTATGGTTTTGATTGGGTAAACATGGTGCGAATGAGAAAAGATTTTTTTTTTCAAGTTATGTAACTTACTGTGAACAAGAAGATTGCTTGTTGATACAAGCTATGTGTGCATACAAGAATAAGTTTTCATTTTTATACATACACCTAGCCACAATGTTCGTAATCTGGTGTCGGCACTAAAAAGTTGAGGAGTTGCCCGTTGGAAGCTGTTGGCCGCCAGAAGTAAAATCTCGTCGCTCGCTTCGGAAAGGCATTTAATTTACATATATATATTTAGAAAAATATGAAATCAAACTGATCTCATATCTTTCATAGTTTAAATGAAAGAGCACTATATCTCAAATCTCGTATTTATCCTAAAAGATAAACTCAAGACTTGAGGGTAAGACTCGATCAAACAAACTAAGAAATATATGATATTGGTTTGGTCTGCGAAACCATTATATTTGCCGATAAGTTCTACTATTTAATACGAAGAATTAAATAGGGTTTATATTAAGCTGGTTCAAAAAAACTTCTTATAAGGGCAAGCCCCTATAGTTAATTACATCTTAGATAACCGAAGTCACCTAAGAAAACTCTAAAAAAAAATCAGGAATATTATCTTCAAGGAAGTCAAAATGATAAGACTTTTCAACGAGATCAGACAAAGAGGTGTGAAATGGGAATGACTCAATTTGGAACATTTATTATGGAATCCAAAGAAGGAAGAACTAGGGGTGTCATGAGGTGAACCTCGGTGACCTCCCAGTCTATCCTATTGTTTGGCTTCGATTCTGAGGAGGAATATTTAAGGGTTTCATCCTATCAATTTTATTTGTTAGGGCTTACATTCGTGTGAAACGATCACACAAATAGCCTGAAAGATGTGAGGATTTAGGTCGCAACGAATGACAACCTCGGAATCCTAAGATGAGTTAGGACTTAGATTGTACAATAGAGTTGTACAACGGTCTAAAGATGAGTTGAGAATTTATGTTGCACTAGGCAGACAACCTCGAAATCCTATGGCTTGTTGTTTAATTCTAAGGAAAGTTATGTTGTTGTAGATCCTCTTGTTGTTGAAGATGGTCATGCTTCCCACAGTGCTAGCTCCAAGCTCATCGTCATGACAAGTTTAAGTTTTCTAATGTTTCAAGTTATAATGTCAAATCAGATATCGCTATGGTTATCGTTCTTTAAATATTATGGGGCATATTAAAGTTGATTAGAGCGACACCGGTTAACGGTTCCCTCATTCCGGTACCATTATTTTCTACCGGATTCACTTTGTCCAAATGAATTTACTAAAGTCAATTTAATGAGTTCCATAATTTCATTTAGATTGTGGGAAGTCTCGCTAGGAACTATAGGTTACCTCCTCCGAGGGATTTCTGATCATCCGATATGGACGTCTTAATTTAGTTGCAATTGTTGTTTTTTTGTAATGTTCGTGATTAAATTTTGAGTAGTCTTATATTTTGAATGTTGTGGGAATTTTATCTTGGTTAATTTTAGTTTCAGTTTTGGTTTTATGGTTATCCTAGTAGTTTTAATTTTCATGCAGGGTGACATCGTTGTTTAACATGCAAGCTCAAGACAGGAAGTGCAGAAAGGTAAATACATTAATTTAAAAGTTATTGACCTCACTTTTAGTTGAGGTTTAGTTTTCCCTCTTTAGTAGCCTAGGGTCTAGCCATAAGACTTTCCTGTTGAATATTCCTAGAAAATTAGAAAGGAGCCCTCACCATAAGAAATTTTAAACTCTTCTCTGCTCAACTTGAAGTTCTACATATTGGTCCTAACCTCTAGCAATTAGTAGTGGGGTCAGTATGGAGGACCTCAACTTGACTGTTTGACCTTAGGGCTGACTCTGGGTGTTGGTCTTGAGCTAGGACACTCACTTACACTCACTATCATATACATCCACTCACAACCCTGAAACCTAAAATTATTGACTTTGGTCCCTTGATTTTTTGGGAGGCTCATGTAGATGGTCCCCTAGACCCATTAGCCCTTAGCTAAGACCAGTACATGGAGGACCCAAATGGGGATCTCATTGGTCCATAGCTCATAAATGATGGTTGGCACCCTAACTCTATAAAAAATGTCCAACTTGGCCTTTTGCCCTTAAATCCACCCAAATTATCTAAATGCCCTTGAAACCCTAAATTTGGTCAAAATCCTCAAATTCACCCAACATACCCAAAATCATTCAAAAACCATTTCAACCCCTTTAAAAATACCCAAATTGCCTAAATCCACCCAAAAATTCTAAAATTGCCAAAATACCCCAAATTTGCCAAAATTACAAAAATACCCTTGACACCCCAAACTTTCCCAAAACTTCCCAATTCACTTCAAATGTCTTCAAAACCAATTTGGACTCTTCAATTGAACCTAATTTGTCCAATTTGACCATTTTGACGAAAATCTCTAAATTATCTTTAAAGGCCCAATTTTCTCAAATTCACCTCAAATGTCCATCAATTTGACCCCAATTCCCCTCAATTTGAATTCTAAACTCAAATTCATCTTTCATTTGATCAATCCAAACCAAATCCAAGCTTAATTGCTTTGAGCTCAATTTTGATCCAAATCAAAACACCCAATTTTAGCTCTATGACCTAATCTCATTGAACCTCATAGCTTACTCAATTTGCCCCAATTTGAATCCTAAACTCTTCATAACACTCTTACCCACAAAATTAAAATTTCAATTGCCCTTGTTGAAGCGCTAATTTCATTTAATTTTAACTCAAATTCAAAATCCCCAAATTGGCTGTCTCCAAATTCCACCAAATTGAATGCTCCAACCCCAAAATTGACACCCAATTTAGGTTGAAAGCTCTTCAAGATATTCCTATAGACCATTTTGAACCACCAATTTGGGCTTAGTATCACCTTAGCTCAAACTAGACCCAAGTCTAGCCCAACATGCCCAAATTGACCAAAATCCTAAAATCTTTCAAATTAAGCTTCCAATTGAACTTAAAATTACTTCAATCCTTCACCAAAAATCTTCATAACAATCATTTAAACTATGTTGATCAATAAATTTAACTCAATTTCATGGATAGCCTAACCCAAACCCAACTTCTAGCCATTTGACCCAAATTGAACCCCTTCACTAAAAATTGACTTAGGCATGTGTAAGCCACCAAATTGATTACACCACAGCCACCAAGTACACCCTTTGGATCAGGCTAAACCCACCTAAACTAGGCAAGGTGAGCTATGGACCAATGGTCCCTTGATTTAAGGGATTTCACCCCATAATTGGCTTAAACTCAAATATCTCCTCCATCATCACTTACCCTTAGAAGTTAACCATCCTTAAGCACACCCTCTGGCCTCCCTGAGCCAAGAACTGATCAAACTCTGGCTAGCTACCACCTTAGCCACAAGAAACATCTACCCCAAGGGAGCCCCAAATGGCCAAAACCCTAAATTAAACCTCCCTGACTTGGCTCACTCCCATTGGCCATTGGAGCCTTTCTTCCCTCCACCGCAGCAAGCTTTAGCACCCAACTCCAAGCCCTCAGCTCCACCAGGCAGCCATGGCTTTAAATGCAACACTCCACATCCAAGGAAGAGAGTTCTCGGAACCTTAAGGAAACTTTACCAAAATCTCACCAGAGCTTCTCCAAACCATCCTAAGTGCAATCCCCTTACTCTCAGCCATTGATAGCCACCCCTTAGAGCCAATTTCTCCAATGAAATTTGCTCTAAAACCAGAGAAGATCTCTCCACTCCACCATAGTGCACCAAAATTCAATTAATTGTGCACACACTATCTCCACAATGAAAGAAATTGATTCCCCACAAAGCACCCTCTGAAACAGCCTCTAACCTAGCTTTAGACCAACACCTGAAAACAAGTTTGATCAAAATCATACCTAGACAATTCACCAAGGCTTGAGACTTCTTCTGAAGGTTCTTTGGGTCCAATTGAAGCTACCACAACCATCTGATTGAGGCCTCCCCTCTCAGACAAAGGTATTGAGCTCCAACCCTAGCCCAAGCTTATTTTGACTCTCCATTTGTAATGGCTTGCTTTCATACTTTATTAACCATATAGATGTGTTTGTCTTGAGTAGATGAAGGTTTAGAAATAAACCCCATGTGATTTGGTTGAGTTTAGATGAAGATCTTAAGGTTTTAGTATGAACGACACACTTAGAGATGATAATGCAGAGTCGTCCAATCGCGCGTGTATCCAACCAATAAAGGAGATCAAGCCGGACTAGTGGATGGTGTGTGAATCGCGGGCCACGTGGCAACTGAAGTGGATGGTGACATCGAATGAGAGTGTTTCGCGTGTGAGTTCGGAGCCGCCGTAGGATGAGTTGGTGACGCGCTGGACAAGTAGAAAAATAGGGATTTTTGAATTATTTTAAATGCCTAAACTTCAAAAATCCATATATTTCTCTAAAAAATTATAAAAATAAAAGAAAAATACACTCTTGCTCAGTGAATAGAGGAGAAAAACGTGGACTATAAATAAAAATTATTTGGCAAAAAAATTATTTTTAATGAATTAAATACCCTCTGTGGTATTTTAATTCTTTATGATTAAATATTGCTCACCATGTCTTAAAACTTTTAAGGTTCATTCCTCATCAAAGAGGGTGCGTGATTTTTCTAAGGTTAGAGAGTATCTCTATACTTCTATCCCTAATTTTCAAGCTAGAGTGACCCTTTTGGCTTATTCTAATTACATAAATCAAAATATAACTTGAAAAATTATGAGAGTATATTTGGTAGGTTTCTTGTGGTCATAGAAGTCTATCAAAAATATTTTGATTCTTTGGATTACCTTGTGAATTTCTATATTTAAATAAATGCAAATATCTTGTATTAATTTATGTGAATTAAATACTTAAATAATTAACAAAATTAATCCCATTTTGTTCATAAAAATCATATTTATTCACTGTAAAAATTTGAAAATTACTTGATTGAATTTAAGTATTTAAATGGATTTTCTAAGGAACATTGTATTTTTGTACAA
Source organism: Phalaenopsis hybrid cultivar (assembly GCA_002079205.1). NCBI lineage: Eukaryota > Viridiplantae > Streptophyta > Magnoliopsida > Asparagales > Orchidaceae > Phalaenopsis > Phalaenopsis hybrid cultivar. The sequence goes on along the minus strand of JXCR01144229.1, from coordinate 108,773 downwards.
AAATAATTATAACAAATTAAATACACTTGGAAAAATTATGTAAAGTGGTTTTCTGTGTTCCTTGTGATCAGGGACACTTAAGAAAAATAAAAGTTATTTTTTGTAAAATACTTAATTTTTTAGCCTTATTTTGAATTTAAAATAATTAAAATAATTAAAAATCCTAAAAATGTCAAAATTTTTCAAAATATGCCTGGTTGTTCTCTGATCACTTGGGACTCAATAAAAAAATTTCCTTAGTTAAAAACAAATTTTTTAAGGCTTAAAAGTGGACTTTCCTCATTTTCTCACTAAATTAATTCAAAAGCCTATGAAATTTTGCCTAAGTATTTCTCTGACTTAAGGAAACTTTTCTAATAATTTTCTCATAAAAAGAAAAAAACCTTATCTTGGGAAGCCAAATAAATTAATTCCTAAAAATCTTATTTTCTAAATTTAAATAAATAATTAAATTAAATTAAATTTTGAGAAGTCCACATATTATCCTTTAAATATTATAGTTACCTCATGGATATGACACTCTAAACCCTCAAAGTCATTTGAGTTGTGTTTAATGAGGTATGAGGTGAAGTGCCCCAAGGGCAAAGTAGTAATTTTAGACTTTGGTGTCTTAATTAAAATTTAGGATTAACCAAGGGAACACATACAATTTTGATCTTAATAAGCATGTTTGGGTGATTGAAATATAATGAGATGAAAAGGTAGAAACTCACTCACCACCCTTGCACAACATAAGAAAAATCATAATCCTCTTAACCTTCATAACTTGGAAGTTACTAAAGATCAAATGACTTTTTAATGATTGTCTTAAGCTAGAAAGATGATAATTTACTTGCCTTAAGCCCAAAGTTGAGGATGATTTGATCATTTGATACGAATACATATCACTTGAAATCAAAATTTTGATAGTCACCATTTCACCTATCATGATTGTTAAAGGCTTAGTAGTGACTTAAGTTTATTGTCTAAACTCAATTGATCAGATTTAGAAGATAACATAATTATTGATTAACATCTTTAAACACTATAAGCCTGACCTTAATTATGGGCACCATAATCTTAAATAACCTAAACTTGCCTTAGGGACACCCAGCACATAACTTTTAAATGAAACATCAATTGACTAATCAAGTATCCTATTATTGGAATAATTAAATTGCTAAGTTTCACTTAGCAACGGAGTAGTCACACTTCAACATCAGATAATTGATGGAACAATATGATAAGTTCAAAATGAACTCAAAATAACTCAAAGTAGTTTAAGGTCATTCCCTCAACACTTTGAAACCTTCTGGATATTTTGGAGAGCAAATTGAACTTGTCATATTTTGTTCTAGAATTATCCATTAGGATCTTCCAAGATCCAATAAAATCATAGCTTTGGGTTTGGTAGCTAAACCTTCATCTGCTCTTGCAATTCAAGTTCCTCGCAATATTATATACAAGCCTGGGGTTTTTATTTTCCACACTGTACCACTGAGTATCCCAAAGGATTAGGGGATCAAAGTTAAGTAGGTTTGGGCGTGACCTTCTTTATTTAATTGGCGTTTAGGCGTCATATCTGGCGCTTAGGTCCAAAACTCTTTGGCACATTTTTCACCTTTTTGCTCCAAATTTGATCTTTTTTCACTCCTTTAAGCATTTTTCACTCTTTTTACCTGTATCTACAAGGAAAACACAAAAATAATTTCCATTAAAGTGCAGTATCTCAAAAATAGATATAAAAATATGTCTAAAAACACTATATATTTTAAGTTTATCAATGCATCACTTCCTATGAAGTTGCCTGAAGTGGAAATTATGGAATGTAACAAATTAGTGATGAAACAAGAAATGTCAACATCCTCAAAGGGATGTGACTCAATGAAAAAATGAAAAAGTTGTGCTAATGATCAAGACATTCATGGCCACATTGCTATGATGACTAACAATATAAGTGAAGTTGCCAATGATATAAGAAGTAAAACAAGAGCCTTATAAGAGAAAGATGTTCACTCAGTTAATGACCGAGTTGTCCTATATGTCAAGAGACTCAGCATAAGAAATAAACTTTATTTTTTGATAAATTATCAAAGAACACAACAATGATTCATGTTTTTCTCTCTAAACCAATGGAGTCCAAGGCTTGGTGGATGCAGAGTGAGCTAAAGTGGTGACTTCATTCTGTAAGGATTAATGATGGAATAATTTTATTGGATTGATATTAGTTAGCTTGTTATTCTAAATATATGAATTTGTAGTGAATTCAAATACATATTTATATGAGTTTTGGATTTTTTTAATGTTCAAATTGCTTTATTTATTCATGAAAATTTTTAGTATTTTGAATGCATTAAATTTGGATGGTTTGTAACTTTTTTGTTGTCTTGAAAATGTTCAATGTATTCCTGTCGTGCTAAAATTAACCTTTCTTATTTACAAAAATAACAACTAAGCATTTAAAATGAACTAGTAAACTCATATATCTGTAGTTCATACGAACCATCCAAATTTTAGTTGGAGTAATAATAATTCTAATGCTGCAAATTTGTAATGGGGAAATAACACTGTGAACCCATTGGGAAACTCCAACAATCAAGAAAATCCAACTTATAAATGTTATTACCCTCCAGGTTTTAATAATCTGCAGAGTAAGGAGAAAAATTTATCAATGGAAGAATTGATATTGCAAATGGGGAGTTAATTACAAAGTCAAGGAGCTACAATTAGAAATATGGAAAATCAATTGAGATATATTGCTACCACACTTAGCAATAGACCTCCAGGAACGTTGCCTAGTAATGTTGAAGTAAATCCTAAAGATCAGAATAAAGAGCAAATTAAGGCTATTCAACTTAGAAGTGGAAAAGAATTAGAAAATAAAGTTAAAAAAGAAGTTGAAGTTGAAGTTGAAAAAGATGAGGTGGATGAAAAATCTGCTTAAGATTTTCATTTAGAGTCAGAATGTCTTATTAAACTAATGAAAATCGTGTAGAAAGACCACCACCTCCATTTCCTTAAAAATTGAAGTAGAAAAATAGAGATAACCAATTTCCAAAATTTTTAGAAATAATGTGGAAATTAACAATAAACATTCCATTTTTAGAAGCTTCGGAACAAATACCAAGCTATGTGAAGTTCATGAAGGATATACTTAATAAGAAGAGGAAGTTTATAGATAATGAGATTGTTGCACTCAGTGAAGAGTGTAGCGCTATAATTCAAAAAAATCTGCCTAAAAAACTTAAACATCTTGGAAGTTTTACGATTCCTCGTGCTATTGGAGAAAGATTTTTTAGAAAAGCTTTATGTGATTTAGAAGCTAGTATTAATCTTATGTCGTTATCAATCGTTCGATTACCTATCCTAAAGGAGTTATAGAAGTTGTTTTGGTAAAAGTTGATAAATTTATCATTCCTGTGGACTTTATTGGATTAGAGATGGAGGAAGATAAATAAATTCCTACTATTTTAGGAAGGTCGTTCCTTACCACTGGAAGAGCTTTGATAATGGCAGAAAGGAGAACTAACTATGAGAGTTAGTGATCAAGAGGTTACATTTAATATTGCAAAATCAATGAGATTCCCTGCAAAAGAGAAAGAGATTGAATACTTCACAATGGATATTAATGAATATCTAAGGCATGAATATTTCAGAAAGACATTTGAAAGATAATTTGAAAAGGAATATGAGGAATATCGCGATGAGGATAAAATTCAAGATGAATCTACGGAAGTGAGTAAAGAAGATTTGGATTATGTTCAGGAAAAAATTCAAATATCAGAGCCTACAAAAAGTAATAAGATTTTGATTTTATATATTGAGAAACCTCCTAAAATAGAACTGAAAACACTTCCTACACATTCAAAGTATGCATTCTCAGAAGATTTATCTACATTAACTGTTATAGTATCCTCAGAATTAAAATATAAACAAGAACAATAGTTGTTGGAAACTTTAAAAAATATAAAAAAGCCTTTGGTTGGACATTAACTGATATTAAAGGAATCAGTCCTTCAATTTATAATCATAGAATTATATGGGAAGATCAACATGAACCAAGAGTTGATCCTCAAATGAGGTTAAATCCTATGATGAAAAAAGTTATTAAGAAATAAATTTTAAAATGGTTAGATGCTGGAATAATATATCCTATTTCAGATAGTGCTTGGGTAAGTCTAATTCTCTGTGTTCTAAAAAAAATAGGTATGACTGTAGTGACAAATGAGAATAATGAATTAATACCAACAATACAAGTCATTGAATGGTAAATCTGAATAGACTATAGAAAATTAATTTTAGCCACTAGAAAGGATCATTTTCCTTTACCTTTTTTAGATCAAATGTTGGATAGGCTGGCTGGGCACATATATTTTTTTTTCTAGATGGATATACTGATTATCATCAAATACTTATAGCTCCAAAGGATCAGGAGAAAACGTCATTTACTAGTCCTTATGAAACTTTTGCTTTTTGACAAATGCCATTTGGATTATGTAATGCATCTATAACATTTCAAAGATGTATGATGTTAATTTTCAGTGATTTAATTGAAAAAGGGATTGAAGTCTTTATGGACGATTTTTTTTGTGTTTGGAACTTCATTTAAAATATGTCTAAATCATTTAGAGAAATTTCTTGAACGATGTGAAAAGACTAATCTCGTGTTGAACTGTGAAAAATGTCAATTTATGGTTGCAGGAGAAGTTGTGCTTGGGCATAAAATTTCAGAAAATCGCTGGAAGTAGATCCTATAAAAATTCAGGTTATATCAAACTTACCTCCACCTACTAATGTAATAGGAGTTAGGAGTTTTTTAGGCCATGCTGGATTTTACAGGAGATATATTAAAGATTTTTCAAAAATTACTAAACCCTTATGCCAACTTCTGGGAAAAGATAAAAATTTTGATTTTAACCAAGATTGTCTTAAAGCCTTTGAAACTTTAAAGAAAAAATTGATCTTTTCTTTTATAATTGTTTCACCTCATTAGGAGAAACCTTTTGAATTACTGTGTGATGCTAGTGATTATGCAATTGGAGTTGTATTAGGACAGAGATAATATAAGATTTTTAAAGTTATATACTATGCTAGTAAGATTCTTAATGATGCTCAGATTAACTACACCACCATTGAAAGAGAGTTAGTAGTCATTGTGTATGCTTTTGATAAGTTTATGTCATATCTGATTGGAGATAAATGTGTTCTGCATACTGACTATTCAACTATTAAATATTTGATGCAAAAGAAGGATTTTAAACCAATATTAATTAGATAGGCACTTCTGATGCAAGAGTTTGATTTTGTAATAGTCGATAGGAAAGAGATTGATAATCAATTTGATGATCATCTATTTAGGCTAAAACAAGAAGAAACACTTGACATGAAAAAAAAATTAATGAAACTTTTTCCGATGAACAACTTTATGTTGTAAAAGGATGGGAAATACCTTCGTATGCTGATATTGTAAATTATATTGTTAGTGGTATTTTACCATATGGATTAGCAAACTAATAGGAAAATAAATTCATTTATGAAGCAAAGTTTTATTTTGGGATGACCCCTATATTATATAAATAATGCAAAGATTTAGTAATGAGACGATGTGTGCCTTACAAAAAAATTCAGGAAATTATTCAAAAATATCATCATTTTGAATTTAGAAAACATTTTGGGAATGATAACTATTCATAAAATTTTGAAATCAAGATTTTATTGGCCTACTCTATTTAGAGATGTTACTATATATATATATATATA
>JXCR01144229.1:67963-95340 GCA_002079205.1 Phalaenopsis hybrid cultivar | reverse complement strand
TATATATATATATATATATATAAGTTTAGAAAAATATGAAATCAAATTAATACCATATCTTTCATAGTTCAAATGAAAGAGCACTACACTTCAAGCCTTGTATCTATCTTGAAAGATAAACACAAGACTTGAGAGTGAGGCTCGATCAAATAAACTAAGAAATGTATGACATCTGTTTGGTCTGCGAAACTATTTTATTTGTAAGCCGATAAGTTCCCCTATTTAATACAAAGAATTAAATAGGGTTTATATTAAACTGGGTTCAGAAAAGCTTCCTATAAGGGCTAGCCCCAATAGTTAATTACATCTTAAATGACCGTAATCACTCAAGAAAACTCTGGATATAAATCAGAGAATATTATCTTCAGAGAGGTCAAAAGGGTAGGACTTTTCAATGAAATCTGACAAAAAGGTGTGAACAGGGAATGACTCAAATTTGGAATATTTATTGTAGAATTTGAAGGAGGAAGAACTAGGGGATATCACAGACCAAGAGGAGAATTTCGATGACTTCCCACACTACCCTATAGTTTGTTTTTAGTTTAGAGGAGGAATATTTAAATGTTTTATCCTGCAAATTTTATTAGTTAAGGCTTACATTTGTATGAAAAAATCACACAAATAATCTGGAAGATGTGAGGATTTAGGTCGTAACGAATGACAATCCCAGAATCCTAAAACGAGTTAGAGCTTATATTATACAGTAGAGCTATACAAATGCCTAAAGGCGAGTTGAGGATTTATGTTGCATAAGCAAACAACATCGAAATCCTATGGCTTGTTGTTTAAATCTTACTGATGAAGATGGTTGTTCTGCCCACAATGCTAGCTCCAAGCTTCTCGTCATGACGAGTTCAAGTTTTCTAATGTGTCAGGTTATGATGTCAAATCAAATGTTCTTATGGTTATGGTTCTTTAAATATTATAGAGCATATTAAAGTTAATTAGAGCGACACCGGTTAGGATCCTACGGTTCCCTCATCTCGGTACTACTATTTTCTTTCTGATTCACTTAATCCAAATGAATTTACTGAACTCAATTTAATGAATTTCATGCTTTCATTTAGACCGTGTGAAATCTCATTAGCAACCGCAAGTTACCTCCTCCGAGGGATTCCCGATCATGCAATAGAGACGTCTTAATTTAGTTGCAATTGTTGTTTTGTGATGTTTGTAATTAATTTTGAGTTGTTTTATATTTTGAATGTTGTGGCAGTAAATTTTATCTGGATTGATTTTAGTTTTGGTTTTATTTTTTGTTTTGGTTTTGTGGCTATCCTAGAAGTTTGATTTTCATGCAGAGTGACATCATTGTTTAACATGTAAGCTTGAGACAAGAAGTATAGAAAAGTAAATGCAATAATTTAAAATTGTACACGTCGATTCTTCTTGTTCCACCACCTGAAAGGTCAGTACTTGTAACACATGTATATAATTTTGCAAGGAATTTAAATTGCAAGAGTAGATGAGGGTTTAGCTACGAAACCCCAAGTTATGATTTTATTGAATCACAAAAGATCCTAGTAGGTGATTTTAGAACAAATATGACAAGTGTTCTTTTGCACTTCAGAATGTCCAATAGATTTCAAAATGCTCGAGGCATGACCACAGATCATCTTGAAGATCTCTTGAAATATTTCGAGTTCATTTTGGACTTATCATATTATTCCATTAATCATCAGAGGTTGAAGTGTAACTACCCCGCTGCTTAGTGAAACTTGACAATTTAATTATCCCAAGAATAAGATACTCGATTAATCAATTGATGTTTCATTTAAGAGTTATGTGAGTGGGCGCCCCTAAGGCAAGTTTTAAGTCATTTAAAGATTATGGTGCCCACAATTGAAGTTAGGCTTGTAGTGTTTAAAGATGACAATCACTAATCATATTATCTTCTAAATCTAATCAATTGAGTTTAGACATTAAGACTAGGTCACTACCAAACCCTTAACAATCATAATAAGTGAAATGGTGATTGTCAAAATTTTGATTTAAGTGATATGTATTCTTATGGAATGATCACATCATCCTTAACTTTGGGCTTAAGAAAAGTAAATTATCATCCTTTCAATCTTAAGCCCATCACTTAAGAATCAATTGATCTTAATTGACTTCTAAGTCATTAAGATTAGGAGAATTATGATCTTGTTGATGTTGTACAAAGGTGGTGAGTGCATTTCTACTTTTTAATCCCATTGTATTTCAATCGTCCAAACATGTTTATTAAGATCAAAATTACCCATTTTCCCTTGGTTAATCCTGAATTTTGATTAATGCACTTAAATCTAAAAGGACTATTTTGCTCTTGAAGTACTTCACCTTATAACGCATTAAACATAACCCAAATGACTTTGAGCATTTAGAGTGTCATATTCATGAGGAAATTATAATATTAAAGGAGAATATGTGGGCTTCTCAAAATTTAATTTAATTTAATTATTTATTTAAATTCAAAAAATAAGATTTTCAAAAATTAATTTATTTAACTTTCCAAAATAGTTTTTTATTTATGAGAAAATTATTAGAGGTTTCCCTACGTTAGAGAAATACTTAAACAAAATTTCATGATTTTTTAAATTAAATTTTATTATTATTATTTAATTTTTAACAAGTTTTAATGATTTAATTAAATAGAAAATAACATTTTAATCACCAAAATTATTTTTAAATATTTATCAGACTACTCTTAGTTCAGAAAACTCAGAGAATCAAATTTTGTATTTTTTATGATTTTTAATTTGTTTATTATAATTATTTTAATGGAAAAATAAGGAAAATCCACTTTTACGCTTTTAAGATTTATTTTTAACTAAGAAAAGTTAGAAAAAATATTTTAATGAGTTCCAAGAGATCAGAGAACAATTAGTTACATTTTGAAATATTTTGATATGTTTGGGACTTTTAATTATTTTTTGTTATTTTTAAATTCAAAATAAGGCTAAAAAATTAAGTATATTCTAGAAAATAAATTTTACTTTTTTTAAGTGCCTCTAATCACAAGGAACTCAGAAAACCACTTTTCACAAATTTCCCAAGTGTATTTAATTTAATATAATTATTTTTGTACAAAAATACAAGGTTTCTTAGAAAATCAACTTTAATACTCAAACTTAATCAAATAATTTTCAATTTTTTACAATGGATAAATATGATTTTTATGAACAATGTGGGATTGATTTTGTCAATATGTGATAAGTATGTAAGTTACATAAATTAACACAAGATATTTACATTTAATTAAATATAGAAATTTACAAGATAATTCAAGAATTCATGACATTTTTTCTAAACTTATCTGACCATATGAAGCTACTAAAATTATTTCCATAATTTTCTAAATGTTTTTTTAATTTATATAATTAAAATAGCCAAAATGGTCACCGTAGACTTAGAATTAGGGTTAGAAGCATAGAGATACCCTCTTACCTTGGAAAAATCAGGAGACATAGTCTTTGTCATGAGGAACAAACCCTCAAAATTTCAAGCCATAGTGAGCAATGTTTGATCTTAATGAATTAAAATACTCCAGAGGGAATTTAATTCATTAAAAATTAGGAAATAAGGAAATAATTTTATTTTTAATCCACATTATTCTTCTCTATTCAGTGAGTAAGAGGGTATTTTTCTTTTATTTTTATGATTTTTCTAGAGAAAGATATGAATTTTTGAAGTTCAAGTATTAAAAGAAATTCTGAAAATCCATATTTTTCTACTTTTCATATGCGGTGTTAACTCAACCTACGGCAGCTTCGAACGCACACGCGGCGCACTCCCATTCGTTGTGCTTTCCACCTAGACATGTGATCCAGATATTTTTTATATGTAAGGATTTATGAAGTTGACACCACTACTTTAAGATTTTAATCCCCGGTAATGGTACCAAAAATTGGATCCCAAGCTTGATCTCACGCAAAGTAAGATTTCAATTATATTTATAGGGATTCTACGCAATTATTCATATTGTTATTAAGTAATATAGGGCTTTTTGATTAAGCTCTGAATATCAATCCCACAAAGATTGAGGTTAATCTCAGCGGCTTTTAAGAGAATTTCTAGTCTAGAATAACACGCCATAGCTTGGAAGGTCGATAAAGGTTTGATTTTGATTATATCCTACAATTATCACAATAATAATGTTTCTACTCCTAAACTAAAATACTTAGTGAAAATCAGAAAGTGGGGTTTAATACATTAAAAGTACTCTTTCTCATACAATGAAATTAGCGACATGTGTAAAAGTAAAACAAGTAGTGAGAGGGATTATGACAAATAAAAACAATTATATTCTTTACCCTTACTAGAGATGCTATAAAGAACATTAGTTAATCTAAATTTTGAATAGTTCTAAAGACGAGCTAGGTAGGGAAGATACTAGCTCTCACTCTAGAGTTCCCTCTTATCCCTCCAACTGGAGGCCAACATCTCGCATCAAAACCTTAAAAAATAGACCAAATTAGGGGCTTTAGCCTGTCACTCTAAAGTCCTCTAATTCTTCACCCATTAAAGATTATTTGCCTATTTATTTGCACTCAACTATATGGACTACATTCTCATTCATACAATCTCATGTGATTCTACCATAGTTGATTGAAACAATAACATCCCTGATCTCACATGTTCTCACAACAGATTTTAACATGCAAGCTCATGAAGTTTACATGTAAATGAAGAAAAAAGTAAAATCATCACAATATATTCTCACTCTACTCAATTATATATCCTACACACGCATAGTAATTCATTATAAGAGGGAAGAGTAAAGAAAACAACTCATTACACATGGAGAAACAACAAGAAATTTTCATTGAACAAGAATTTGAAACCATACAAAGAAAGTACTAGATTCAAATCAAAATATAATGAAATTACTTACCTCTGATGGAAATCAAACTCTCTTTGTATAGAAAAAGCAATCTCCTTGCAATCCTCTCCAAGAATAAAGTGAAAAGAAAAGATGAAATCTCTCACTATTTCTCTTTCTCTCTCACCTTGCTCCCACTTGGGGCTCACACCCAAGCCTTCTTCTCCTCTGTTTAATTTATTCAAGATTCCAAGAGTTATTTTAAAATCATTTCCAATCCTATTTTTATAATTTCACAATGGATGCTTAAGTGTCTTTTCAAAACAGTCCATATTCGTTGAATCTTCCAAATGGCGCCTTAAGTGACTCTTCATAACTCCATATAACCACCCCCAAAATCTTCTAGAAAGTCCCTTTATATCATTTCCAACAAATTTCCCAAGAGATGCATAAAGAAACACTTCAAAAATTGTCCAAATCTGACATATATGCTAGAAGATATGTTGAAAACCGTCTTTAGGCGAACCGTCTTTAGCGCCTATGCGCCATTTTTGGGCGCTTAAGCGCCCCCCTCTCTGTCTGGTGGTGCCTAAGCACCATATTTGGGTGCTTAAGTGTTGGGAACAGGCACTTAAGTTTTCAATTTAGGTCCCCTTGGCTCCGGTCTGCCTCGGTTCGACCCGATTTGCTCCGGTTTGCTCTGTTTTGGTCCATTTTTGTTCCTTTTGCTCCAATCACTCAAAAGTCTTCAATTTGATGTATCTACAACCAAAAATACAAGAAAACATACCTTTAAAGTGTAATATCATTATAAAATAAAGTATAAAAATAGTATATTTTTAGGCGTATCAAAATCTCCCAAACTTAATAATTTATGTAGATTAGAGTTAATGGGTCATGCTTTAGAATTGCTAAAATTTTGTTCTAAAAATGTGATAGTTCAAATTAGAAGAACTTCTAGTGAATAAGACTAGCCCGGGGACTAAAATATTTATCATCAAACTTGGGAATTTGTTTTCCTATCTAATTTTGAAATAAATGCACTTTACTTTCTAGACTTAAGAACTCTCTTAAGAATAATTTTTACTAATGTAAGTATAAAAAACAATCTTAGGATTGTTCTAAGTTCTTTAATCTAGAAAGACTCAAGTGAAACTAATTTTTAATTAGGACCTCTCCTCAAGCATCTCCTCACTTTATTCTTTTTTTCTTTTTTGGGATCTTTTTGATCCATTCTTTTTTTTTCTTTTTTTCCTTTTTTTATGTGATAATTACTGTATTTAGAAAAGTCTTTAAATAAATTTGAATTCCACTATCATCCTATAAAGTTAAAACTTATTATNCACTCAGAGTGTTTCTAAATTTTTAATTAAAAATATTTTTACAAGATATGGAATGCAGAGAGTAATCATTACCGATAGAGGATCTCATTTTAGGAATAAGATAATCAAAAAATCAATCAAGAAATATGATATAATGCTTAGTTCTCTACTGTTTATCATCCTCAAACTAGTGGTCTAGCAGAAATATCAAATCATGAAATTAAATGCATTTTAGAAAAAAATTGTAAATCCTTATAAATTGGATTAGTCTGCTAGACTAGATACTGCATTATGGGCATAGAGACCTGCTGATAAAACTCCTATATAATTGTCCCCATATAGATTGATTTTTGGAAAAACATGTCATTTACTAGTAGAATTGGAACATAAAACATTTTGGGCTATTAAATAATTTAATTGTAATTTAATGGATGTTGGCGGAAAAAGGTTTTTGCAACTCAATGAACTTGAGGAGATNAGGTGGTTTTATAATTGATGGAAATAGATTCTTATCATCATTTTATGTAATATCTAGAATCTCAAATCTTTCCTGAACATAATCTAATTCTTCATTTCCTAATTCGTCCAAAATAACTTCATCACTATCTTCAAATTGTTCTTTATATTCAAAATGTTCTTTAAAATGTTCATTCAATAGATGTTCGCTAATTTCCATGCAAAAACATTCATTATCTCTTTCAACAGTGGGGTATGTCATTAGATTTCACAATGTTAAAAGTCACTTCTTGATCGTTAACTTGCATCGTTAATTCTCCTTTTTAAACATCTATCGTAGTTTTTCCAGTAGCTAAAAATGATCTCCCTAAAATAATATGTATTTCTTTATCTTCCTCCATATCTAAAACAATGAAATCCACAGGAAAGATAAATTTATCAACTTTTACTAACACATCTTCTATAACTCCCTTAGGATAAGTAATTGAACGATCTGCTAACTGAAGAGTTACAAAAGTAGGAGAAACAGCTATGTAACTGAATGATCTACTAACTGTAGAGTTACAGAAGTAGGTGAGACTTCTCCTAATTCTAATCTTTTGAAAATTGATAGAGGAAGTAGGTGAGACTTCTCCTAATCCTAATATTTTGAAAATTGATAGAGGCATAAGATTAATGTTGATATTTTGAAAATTGATAGAGGCATAAGATTAATGCTGGCTCCCAAATCACATAAAGCTCTTTCATGAGGCATAAGATTAATGCTGGCTCCCAAATCACATAAAGCTCTTCCATAAAATTTTTCACCGGTACTGAAGAGTTACAGAAGTAGGTGAGACTTCTCCTAATCCTAATCTTTTGAAAATCGATAGAGACATAAGATTAATGTTGGCTCCCAAATCACATAAAGCTCTTCCATAAAATTTTTCACTGATAGCACACGGTATAGTAAAACTGCCAGGATCTTTTAATTTTTAGGAAGCTTTTTCTGAATAATTGCACTACACTCTTCGCTAAGTGCAACAGTTTCATTATCAGTGAACTTCTTTTTCTTGTTCAAAATATCTTTCACAAATTTCACATAATTGGGCATTTGCTCTAAAGCTTCTATGAAGGGAATATTTACCGTTAACTTCTTCAGAATTTCTAAAAACTTGAAAAATTGTTTATTCTATTTGTGTTGCTTAATTCTTTGAGGAAACAATGGTGGAGGTTTCTCCACAGTAATTTTCATTGGTGTAAGTGGATATTCTAAATCTTGGTACTCATGATCCTTTTCTTTTTCTATATCCACTTTTTCTTTTTCAGTTTCCATTTCTTTTTGTACTCTTGTACCACTTCATAATTGTATCACTTTTATTTGTTCTTTTCCTTGATCTTTAGGATTTGGTTCCACGGTATTAGGAAAAGTTCATACTGTTCGGTTACTAAGCACAGTAGCAATATGCCCTAATTGATTTTCAATATTCTTAATAGCAGTTCCTTGATTTTGAAAATTGTTGGTAGTCATCTCTTCTATTAATGAATAAGCCTCATCAATAGGTTTTGACATTAACGAACCACCAGCCGCAACATCTATAATCGACCTAAGTGATCCCACTAATCCATTATAAAAATTTTGAATTATCAACCAATCTCGTAACGAATGATGAGAGCATTTCTTAAGAAGATCTTTAAATCTCTCTCAAACTTCATATATTGACTCTCCATCAATCTGAGAGAACAATGTTATGTCATTTCTAAGTTTAGCAGTTTTGGATGGAGCAAGAAATTTCTGTGAAAGTTCTCCCCAAGTTCTAATAGATCTAGGTGCTAATGAATTTAACCATAAATTTCTATGAAAGTTCTCCCAAAGTTCTAATAGATCCTGGTGCTAACGAATTTAACCGCATCTTAGCCTTATCTCTCAGTGAAAAAGGAAAAAGTCTAAGTCTAACAACATCATTTGAAACTCTATCATATTTAAAGGTAGCCCACAGTTCTAAAAAACTAGCGAGGTGTAAATTAGGATCTTCATTTGGTGTACCTCAAATTGATTGTTTGTACCATTTGGATAATAATAGGTTTAAGCTCAAATGAATTAGCAGCTACATCAGGATTTTGGTTAGATAAGTGAATTTCATCTGCCGTAGGATTTGGATAATCTTGTAGGGGTCTAGGTTGGTGATCAATTTCTATTCCTTGATTGTTCATGTTGTTTTCCATTGTATCAGAATTTTTAGGTTCTCTTCTCATTCTTCTAATTTTTCTAACAATGCATTCTAATTCTGAATCATAGGGTATAAGATTTTTAGATCCAAATTTACGCATACAATTTGAAATCAGTACACATTATATATTAACTAAATATAAAAATAAGTTGCAATTCAAGTAAAAATTTTCTAATAATCCTAATTTGTCTGTTACTCTAATTATGATTCTTATTTACTCCCCGGCAACGACGCCAAAAACATGGCAACGACTCTATATATGCTTAAAAAAATAAGTATTTAGTACGACTGCTAAAAGAATTAATTCCTCTACAACTGCACCAAAAACTTAGTAACAGTTATAGATTCGATAAAGATGTATGTATAAAATATTCAATAATTGTGCAAAATCTCACTTATCAACGCAAGTATACGTATCGCTCAAGTAATATAGGGCTCTAATGGAGTCCTACAGATCGATCACACAGGGAGTAATATTAGACCTATGAACTAAGATTTTAGAAAAGCAATACTTAATCGTAATAATAGAATTCAAATTGCTTATTTGTCACTAATAGGCAATTGAAATAAATATGTAATTTTAATAAATATTAAATAACTAATTATACTAATAAGGTTTTTAGTGTGATATTCAATATATAAGAAAGCATACTTCTCCTTGCCAAGAAATTGTAGTGAATGGATAAAGTGAATCAGTTCTAGTTGTATTGTGCCAAATAGGAGCATACATATCCTTTACCCTTTTGTCCAGGTATAAAGAATATTGAATAATCCTATGCTTGTTTACTGAATCTGCAGCTCGGCTGGGAGGATACTGGCTCTCACTTCGGAGGTCCCACATTCCCCTCGCCTGAGGGCTAATATCTACACTATAGCACCCAAACGATAGGATTGAATTGGAGATTTTAGTCAGTCACTCTAAAATCTCCAATTCTACGCTCGATACNACAAAAATATAAACAAATAACACATAGTAGAATATTGCAGTAGAAAGTAAATCTAGCCTACACATGCTTGACATAACACTATAAAGGATTTTAAATAGTAGAACATGTACAAACTGAAGATTAACCATGAACACATTTTAAACTTTATAAAAGAATTTCTAGATGCTAACAAGTTTAAAATTTTGAGATAAGTTTTGTCATCTCCCATGACTCATTCAACTTGACTCACAAACATAGACACACAAACTCCAATACATAGACTCACAGATTCATAAACAAACAACAACTGAGGTTAATTTAATCTCCCTTCTATTCACATTTCCCCTCTTTACTTTCAATTTCTAATAGAAGAAACCACACTAATAATGTGTGTATTATAAAACTTTATACGGTTATCACCCATGGACCAGAAATCCCTCATGTGTTGCCACTTTCAGGTTTACTCTAAGTCCAAAGGCATACTCAATCTGGTAAATAAAAATAGTGCAGTTCATCCAGATGTTGTTCATTAAGTAAGTTCACGACCTTACTCAATGAAGACCAAGTCAGATAAAGGAAGTAATATAGTTGACATATAGTGGTTCAAGTCCAAACTCTACATGCTTCAAGGTAATGCTCAGCTCCGGTTGAGAGCTAAGTTTTAACAGACTTGTCAACCTGCTACTACCATAAATCATATACAAATCTAATCATGACGAAGGAATTACCTCACAACATTAATCCAATCCACTCTTACACATCAAATACGGATCAAAGTCCAACATCTCACTATTATCCAATTCAACAAGAAGTCCTTGGTCTAACATCGATGAACAAATGTATCCAATGTTTACTCTGGTTACCCCAACCTCAAAATCTCATTCATTTTGTCTGTATACCACAAAATATTCCATTCAGTGATTTTGTGATTCAGTGATTCTTACGAGATCTTTTACTAATTTCATCATTCAATTCAAGTTCCTTTTGTGATTAAGTTGAATTTGAAGATATAAAGACTGGTGGTGTAGATAAATTCCCTAAATAGGTAGGCTTAAAAATTGTATGGGGTACATTCATCTTAATTTCATAAGATATTTGAACAAATGAAACAAAAAGTTTATTATTTTTGGCATCGTCCATCATGTTGCACCTCTCTTGAACATACATACAGCCTTCTTTAAACAATATTTTCAACTCATCATGAAAGTTGATTTCGATCCATCTGCTAACTTACTCTCAAAAAATTATTGGAAATTATCTTTACTAAGATAATCAATTTCAACCATCCGAAAATGATCATCATCTTTCTCTCAGCTGGTCAATTCATAGTCGTTAAAACATCAAAAGTGGCTTCATGGTCATTAATATTCATAGTCAATTCTCCTTTTTTGCACATCTATCATAGCTTGTCCAACAACAAGAAAAGTTCTCCCAAAATAATTAGGTTTTCGTTATTTCCTCCATATCTAATACAATAAAGTCCATAAGAAAGCTGAATTTATCCACTTTAACAAGCATATCTTCTATAACACATTTTGGATAAATGATAGATCGATCAGCTAACTGAAGGTTTACAGTAGTCGGAGAAATATCGACTAAACCTAACCTTTTAAATATAGATAGAGTCATCACATTAATGCTCGATCATAAATCACATAAAACTTTTCCACATAATCTTTCTCTAATACCACAAGGAATTGTTAAGCTAGAAGGATCGTTAAGTTTTTTAGGAATCTTTTTCTGAAGTATGGCGTTGCACTCTTCACTTAGTGAAATTGTCTCGTAATCCCCAAATTTCTTTTCCTTGTTTAATATCTCCTTCATAAATTTTTGCATAACTTGGCATCTATTCCAAAGCTTCAACGAAAGGAATATTTATCGTTAACTTCTTAAGTACTTCCATGAACTTTGAAAATTATTTATCTAACTCATGTTGTCTAATTCTTTGAGGAAATGGAGGTGGTTGACTTTCTATATTGATTTTAGTTGGAGATATTAAATTTTTTAGATCCTTACAAACATGTTCTTTAAGTCTTTTTGTTTCTTTTGTTTCTCTCACAACTTCTTTTTCTTTTCTAACCACACCCTCTATCTCTCTTCCACTTCTTAAATGGACAGCGTCTATTTGTTCATCATTTTTCTCGTTAGGGTTGATCTCAGTGTTGCTAGGAATTGTTCCTCGGGGTCTATTACAAAATGAATTAGCAATTTGTCCAAGTTGATTCTGTATGTTTCTAATCACACCATTTTGACTTTGCAACTGGTTTCCCATTTGCAATACCACTTCTTCTATAGACATCTTCTTATCCTTAAATTGTTGATCATTGTTAGATTCTGGTGGAAATGAAGGTCTATAGTTTGTGTTCCCCTGATTATTCCAACTTCCATTAGGATTTGCATGATTATCTTCCCAATGTTGGTTTCCACCCCAAGTAGTATAATATTAGTTAAAATTAGGATGGTCCTTCCAACCTTGGTTGTAAAAGTTAGAATACAGGTTGTTTATGATATTTAAAGTCTCATATGATAAGTTGGAATCAATCATATGCCCTAATGAACTTTCCTCACTTACTGGAGTAACTTGAGGCTGGTTCAATCCAAATTGGTCCAACTTCCTTGATATTGCAGCAACCCTGAGATGCAAGAATTGCAATTGCATCTACATCATGAACACTGACTACCTTTTAAGGATTTACCCTTGTAGAGGGCCATTGAAAATCATTTGTAGACATTTCTTCAATAAACGCATATGCTTCATCAAATGGTTTTGACATTAATGATCCACGAGCGACAGCGTCAATTATGGACTTATGGGATTCTACTAACCCATTGTAAAAAGTTTGAATGATTAACCAATCAGGCAGAGCATGATGTGGACACTTTCTTAGGAGTTCCTTAAACCTTTTGAATGATTAACCAATCAGGCAGAGCATGATGTGGACACTTTCTTAGGAGTTCCTTAAATCTTCCCAACCTTCATATATTGATTCCCTTTTATACTGAAAAAATGCGATAATATCATTTCTAAGTTTATTTGTCCTTAAAGGTGGAAAATACTTAGCCAAGAATTTCTGAGTTAACTCGTCCAAATTTTTAATAGAGCCGGATGCTAATAAGTATAACCATAGTTTAATCTTATCCCTTAATGAGAAAGGAAAAAGCCTTATTCTAACAGCATCATCTGACATGCCGTTATAACAAAATGTAGCGCAAAGTTCAAGAAAACTTGATAAGTGTAAATAGGGATCCTCCGAAGGAGTTCCCCCAAACTGGTTGTTCTACAACAGTTGGATAATCGATAGATTTATTTCAATGAAGTCAGCTTCTACGATAGGGGTTTGTCTACTTTATTGAATTTCATCTATCGTAGGAATTACATAATCTTTCAATGATTTATGATGATTTTCCAAATTATTATTTTGAATTTTTTCCATTTCCATTTTTAGCTTTTCAAGTCCTTTCTATTTTTTGATTTTTTTCTTTTTTTCTAACTCGGGGTCATAAGGCATTAGTCCTTCAGATCATTTATTTCGCATACACCACACAACAAACAATACATTAATAACTAAATAAATAAAACAAAAAGTATATTCAACACAACAAACCATTTTCAGAAACACCAATTTTTCAAACAAACAATTTTTTTACAACTCTTTTTCATACAAAAAACATTTTTCACACAAAAATAGTTCTTACGACAATACAGTTTTCCAAGCTAAGCATAATTACTTCAACTAAAATTCTCCTAAGATTCAAGATCAACCATTGCGATCCCCGGCAACGACACTAAAAACTTGATTCTCATATTTTTTATATGTGAGGATTTATGAAGTTGACACAACTACTTGAAGATTTTAATCCCCAGTAATAGCACCAAAAATTTGATCCCAAGCAAAGTAAGATTTCAATTATATTTGTAGGGATTCTACGTAAGTATACGTATCATTATCAAGTAATATAGGGCTATCTGATTAAGCCCCGAATATCGATCCCACAGAGATCGAGGTTAATCATGCCGGCTTTCAAGAGAATTTCTAGTCTAGAATAATATGCCCTAGCTTGGAAGGTCGATAAAGGTTTGATTTTGATTATATCCTATAATTATCATAACAAAACTCTTCTACTTCTAAACTAAAATACTTATAGAAAATCAGAAAGTGGGGTTTAATATATTAAAAGTACTCTTCCTCATACAATGAAATTAGTGACATTTGTAAAAGTAAAACAAATAGTGAGAAGGTTGAGACAAATTGAAGCAATTATATTATTTACCATTATTAGAGATGTTATAAGGAACATTATTTAATCTAAAGTTTAAACAGTTTTGAAGATAGGCTATGCCTGAAAGATACTAGCTCTCACTCTAGAGTTTCCTCTTATCCCTCCACGTGGAGGCTAACATCTCACATCAAAACTTAAGACAATAGAACAAATTTTACACCCATTAAAGATTATTTTCCTATTTATTTGCACTCTGCTATATGGACTACATTCTAATCCATACAATCTCATGTGATTCTACCATAATTGATTGAGACAATACCATCATGGATCTTACATGTTCTTACAACAGATTTTAACATGCAAGTTGATCAAGTTTACATGTAAATGAAGAACAAAGTAAAATCATCACAATATATGCTCACTCTACTCAACTTTATATCCTACACATGCATACTAGTTCATTATAAGAGGGAAGAGTAAAGAAAACTACTCACTACACGTGGAGAAACAACAAGAAATTTTCATTGAACAAGACTTTGAAACCATAGAAACAATGTACTAGATTCAAATCAAAATACAATGAAAATACTTGTCTCTGATGGAAATCAAACTCTCTTTGTATAGTAAAAGCAATCTCCTTACAATCCTCTCCAAGAACAAAGTGAAAAGAAAAGAAGAAATCTCTCACTCACTCGCTCTCTCTCTCTCTCTCTCACCTTGCTGCCCCACTTGGGGCTCACGCCCAAGCCTTCTTCTTCTAAGCCTGTTTTTATAATTTCCCAAGAGATGCTTAAGTGTCTCTTCAAAACTGTCCATATTCATTGAATCTTCCAAATGGTTCCTTAAATGACTCTTCATAACTCCATATAAGAAAGTCCCTTTATATCATTTCCAATGAATTCCCCAAGGGATGCATGGAGCACCGTGTTGACCTCACTTTTGGGCTGAGGTTTAGTTTTTTTCCCCTTTAGTAGCCTAGGGTCTAGCCATAGGACTTTCTTTTTGACTATTTCTAGAAAACTAGAAAAGGAACCCTCACCATTAGAAATTCTATCCTCTTTTTTGCTCAACTTGAAGTTCCACATATTGGTCATAGCCTCTAGCACTTAGTAGGTGGGGTCACTATGAGGGAGCTCAAGGAATGCCTGACCTTAGGGTTGCCCTAGCTGTTGGTTTGGAGCTAGTTCACTCACCTACATTCACTCTCACCCACAATCACTCATAACCCTAAACAGAAATTTTTTTTACTTTGATCCTTTGGGAGACCCATGTAGATGGTCCCCTAAACCTACTGACCAGGGCTGGAGTTTAGCTAAGACCAGTACATAGAGGACCCAAATGGGGTTTCCAATGGTCCATAGCTCATATAGGGTGGTTGGCACCCCAATTCCATAAAAAATATCCAACTTGGTCATTTGCGCCAAAATTCCCCTTAATTACCTAGATTCCCTTAAAGCCCTACATTTGGCCAAAATTTCCAAAATACCCAAATCCACCCAAAATACCCAAATTTATCCAAAAATCATTTCAAACCTTTTCAAATACCCAATTTACCTAAAACCACCCAAAAATTCTAATATTACCAAAATACCCTCCAAAATTGGCAAAATTACAAAAATGCCCTTGGCACCCCAAACTTTACCAAAACCTCAAAACTTACTTTAAATGTTTCTAAATCCAATTTGGATGCCCCAATTGAACCCAATTTGACCAATTTGATCATTTTGACCAAAACCCCCAAGTTGCCTTTAAAGGCCCAACTTCCCCAAATTTACCCCAAATGTCCATCAATTTGATCCCAATTTCCCCTAATTTCAATCCTAAACTCAAATTAACCTTCCAAATTACTATCCTAAACAAAACTCATGCTTAATTGGTCCATGATTTGAGCCTAGTTTTGATCTAAGTCAAACCCACAATTTTTGCCCAATGACTTAATCCCACCAAATTGAACCCCATAGCCTACTCAATTTGCCACATTTTATGTTTAAAACTCTTCATCAAAATCCTACACATCAAATTTTCCCTTCAATTGGATTTATTGAAGCCTAAATTTTACTCTATTTTAACCAAAGTTCAAAATCCCCAAATTTTGCCCCAAATTGGCCATACTTCCAATTTACACCAAATTGATTGCCCTAACCCCAAAATTGACACCCAATTTATGTTAAAAACTCTTCATGATGTTCCTGTAGACCACTTTCAACAATCAATGTGGACTTAGCCCAACCTTAGCCCAACCAAGACCCAAGTCTAGCCCAACATGCCCAAATTGACCAAAATCCCAAAATCCTTCAACTTAAACCCCTAATTGAACTCAAAGTCATTTCAACCCTTCACCAAAAATCTTCAATACAATCATATACATAATTTTTACCAAATAATTGGGCTCAAAGTGATGGCTAGCTGATACACCACAAATATATGCATTTTTAGACCTATATTTTATACTTATTTTTGATGATATTGCACTTTAACGGAAGGTATTTTGATGTTTTCTTACAGGTTGTTAATTTTTAGGGCTTAAAGCAAAACAAAAGAAGAAAGGATAAAATTTGGAGTTAAAATGACATTTTTGAAGAAATGCTCAGCGCCGGTAGTGTCGACGACGCAGAACAAATTAACATGGAGATTTTTACTTAGCGCCGACGGCGCTAAACCAACACCAAAGGCGGTGCATACCCCATTTCTAGAAGGTTCGATCTATTTGGATGATGTTTTGAAGAGTTTTTGGAGGCACCACTTGGAGAACCGACCTTGGGCTTTATTTGGGGCCAAATTTCATCAGAAAATGGGCTCCTCTATGTTTTTCACTCCTCTACTTTCATTTTTTGCACCACATCATTACATTCCACTTCCATATTGGAGTCAATTAGTGATTTTTTTTCGTAATTTAGAGTTTCTGTGGTGAGATTTAGTGTGAAACTTTCTGTAAGAGTGTTGGAGAAGGAGAAAAGTGAGAGATATCTTCTTCCTGCATTTCTAAGGAAATGCTACAAATGATTTGCTTTGAGAAAGAGTTTTCAGATAAGTATTGTTTATTTCTTAGTGTTGTATGAAATTTCTTTTATATATGCAATTTGTGTTTTGTTATTTCTTTCTCATGAAGTTTGAGTAGTTCTCTCTATCTTTCTCTATACTCTGTGATATGGTGAAATGAAGAGATAATATGAATGTGCTAATATTAAATTTTAAAATAATATGTGATGATTTTTTAACTTCTCTGAGATATGGTGAAATGAAGAGATAATATGGATGTGCCAATATTAAAATATAAAAAAAATTGTGATGATTTTTCAACTCCAGAAATGAAGAGATAATATGGATGTGCCAATATTAAAATATAAAATAAATTGTGATTATTTTTCAACTCCAAAGATAATATAAATGTGCCAATATTAAATTGTAAAATAAATTGTGATGATTTTTCAACTCCGAAAGCCAATGTTAAAATTTAAAATAAATTGTGATGGTTTTTCAACTCCACTCTTAATTTACTATGTGCCAATATTAAAATATAAAATAAATTGTGATGATTTTTCAACTCCGAATTTAATTTACTTTTCAATGTGGCATAATTAAAATATAAAATAAATTGTGATGATTTTTCAACTCCGAACTTAATTTAGTTTTTAAATCTGGCCAATTGTTGTTAAAATGTGTTGTGAAACATATGATCCGGGAAATGGAGTATGAGTTCTACAACAAAGTAATGATCACATTTGATTCCATGAAGGAGAACTTTGTTTAAAGAATTAAGTGCAAATAAATAGAGAAATATTCTTTGTTGGGTGTAGAATTGGAGAACCTTTAGGGTGACAGACTAAAATCTTCAATTCAGTCTTAGTGTTTAAAAACTGAAGTGAGAGCTAGCCTTCAGGTGAAGGGAAGTGGGATCTCTGGAGTGGGAGTCGGTATCCTCCAAGCCTAGCCACAAATTTAGGGACTAACCACTGAGTTTAGCCAATAATTTTATATGCACTGTATCGGGGTAGCGAATTAAATTTTCTCCTATTTGACATAATACATATTATGAACATTTATCTCATCTCATTTTACCGTAACCTGATTGTAGTGGGAAGGATGTTTTTTTTCACAGAAGAATCTCCGTTACACAAATATATTTAATAGATTAGTATTTACTGTTTTAAATATTGCATATTTGATTTGATAATAGTTTAGAAATTTAATTTTGATTACATATCAACAATTAAAATTAGTGACAGTGATTTCAATTGACTTTCTTTGATTTTCCTAGCAAATTTGTCATTTCCAATTTAAACCTTCCTCATAGGATCGATATTTGGGGCTTAAATAGAAAGTCTATTATTACTTGATAACGATACGTATTATTGCATAGAATCCGAATTTTAATTGATTATATTTAATTAAATTTTACACAATCTATCACAATAAAAAAGTCTTAAATTGGCAGCGATTATATGATAAAGTTATTACGAAGAGGAGATTGATCAAGGAAAGAGGATTTGTTAATCAGAGAGTGATCAATCTTACTGGTCCGATTGATAAAGTCATTCTGCAAAGGCGTTGGGAAGTTCTGTGTTACACTACGTCTGCGGTTGTCGTACATGTGGTGAAAAAGTTTTATGCAAACTTACATGGAATTACTCAAGGTATTGTCTTCGTACGAGGTAAGGCTGTACCATTTACTCCTGCAAGGATTAATGAATTGTATATGATAGACAACATTTCAATCTGTCATTATACAAATTTCATTTCTACATGAGATTTGATGCAAGACGTGTATAATTTTCTGATGGATGAAAGTGATATGTGGGAGATACGAGATGAATGATATGTTAGTTTCTCCACTTCATTACTTATTCCAATTTCGAAGCATNTTGATCAAGGAAAGAGGATTTGTTAATCATGGAGTGATCAATCCTACTGGTCCAATTGATAAAATCATTCTATAAAGGCGTTGGGAAGTTCTGTGTTACACTACGTCTGCGGTTGTCATACGTGTGGTGAAAGAGTTTTATGCAAACTTACATGGAATTACTCAAGTTGTTGTCTTCGTATGAGGTAAAGTTGTACCATTTACTCCTGCAAGGATNGGTCTATTATATTTAAATCTATTATGGGTATCCTTACTAATGGACCAATTTATGGACTTGGGCATCCATTTATCATCTTTTTGATTTACCGTCAAGCCTAAGTTCCATATGAAAGTTGGGAAAAGACTTTATTACCTTGGGAGCCCATGAATCCTATAGATGAGAATTATTGTGGAAATGAAAATGAAGTATTAGAATCCATCATAGATCAATCTTCACATGCTTCAAGTCCATTAATACCACCAACAGTTTGAACTTCACTTTCTTCAAAAATCTATTATGGGTATCCTTACTAATGGACCAATTTATGGACTTGGGTATCCATCTACCATCTTTTTGATTTANATGTGGGAGATACGAGATGAAGGACATGTTAGTTTCTCCACTTCATTACTTAATCCAATTTCGAAGCAATTGGATTCCTTTATTGCTGTAAAATTACGCCCTACTATGAAAATTAGTAGTTACCAAAGAATGTGTTATTTTAAACTACTACATTCAAATGGAAAACCCCATTAATATATCGGCTATTATATTTAAATCTATTATGGGTATCCATACTAATGGACCAATTTATGGACTTGGGCATCCATCTAGNGAAATGAAAATGAAGTATTAGAAGCCATCATAGATCAATCCTCACATGCTTCAACTCCATTAATACCACCAACAGTTAGAAGTTCACTCGCTTTGGAAAAGAAATTGAAGAAAATTGAAAAGGAACTTCAGAGTATTAAGAATGCAGTAGGAGATCTTAAATACCTTTTTGATCACCTAGATTGGATAATGAAAGAAAATGTTGATCACACTGGAAATTTTGAAGTAGGATTAGTTTGGATGTTTAAAGAAAAAGGGCAGTTCAAAGAAAATTCAACAGATCAATTCCCGTACANCAGTTGGAAGTTCGCTTGCTTTGGAAAAGAAATTGAAGAAAATTGAAAGGGAACTTCAGTGTATTATGAATGTCGTAGGAGATCTTAAATACCTTTTTGACCAACTAGATTGGAGAATGAAAGCAAATTTTGATCACACTGGAACTTTTGAAGCAGGATTAGTTCGGATGTTTAAGGAAAAAGGGTAGATCAAATAAAATTCAACAGATCAATTCCTGTACCCATCCTTCTACAACTTATATGTTCATTACCAATCTATGGGAGATATCAGAGGAGGAGAAAGCACTGAAAATGAGGTGTAATAATTGAAGTCTTAAATTCTCTATTTATTTTTAGAACATTATATCTATTTAGTGTAATTGTGTGGATTTAATTTGGATTGGTTTTTTTTTTGCTTTAGAATTCTGAACTTTGATTGCGTTTTTAGTTTTGTGAAAACATTTAGTGTTGTGGCTTGATTTTGACGCTGATTTATAATTAGTTTGTTTAATATGTGTGATTGCGTAANATATATATATATATATATATATATATATATATATATATATATATATATATATATATATATATATATATATATATATATATAGTGTAATTGTGTGGATTTAATTTGGTTTGTTTTTTTTTTTGTTTCTTTTTACTTTAGAATTCTGAACTTTGATTGTGTGTATAGTTTTGTGACAAAGTTTAGTGTTATGGCTTGATTTCCACACTGATTTATAATTAGTTTGTTTAATATGTGTGATTGTGTAATTAAAAATAATGTTTGTAAAAAGTGTGCTTTCATATATAAAAGCTAGTTTGCTGTTATTTGTGAAAATTCATGTTGGTGAAATGTTTGGTTTTGTGAATTATTGTTAGAAAAAAAATTGTGTTTAAAATACTAAAAAATTTTTGGAGTAAGTTGATAGGAAATTAAAAATTAAGAAAAATCAAAATATGAAATTTTTGGCCTTTCAACACCAACGGTGCTGGAATCAGCGCTGACGGCACCGCGATCCGACAATAGATTTTAACCTCTAAAAATTTGCATTTTTTACTATGGCCACCATTTTTACACTTAAGTCATCTTCAACCTTTGGTTTGGGCGGCTAGGACTTGATTTTGGTCGGGTTTGAGGCGATTAAAAGGCTAAAGGACTTCGGATTTCATCTTCTATAAGTAAGAACTACACGTTAAACCAAAAATTTTTTATTTTCACCAAGGATTTATCTCACATTGCATGGATCCAAAAATATAAAAATTTTTTGAGAAATTTTTGAGAAAATCCTTTAGTGATGAACTCTTATTTAGTGATTTGAAGTTTAAAATATTTTACATTTTGATTTTTAGAATTTTAGAATTTATTCAGATTTTTCAAAATTTTCTAGATTTCCTATGGCACCTAGATCAAGCAAAAAAAAATATTTTACTGCTGATGCGATAGCTAGGATTGTAATGGAATTTTATGCCAACCTTCTTGAAGCTTCTGATGATTATGTATTTATTTGTGAAAAAGGGGTAAAATTTGCTAAAAAAAATGAGATTTATTCTATAGAATATGTGTATAGATGTCAGTATCATTCTTATTCTATTACAAATCAGGCTTTAGATGAAGTTATTTATTTTTTGACTAGTGAGAAAGGGGCTTGGAAAATAAAAAATGGAGTTAAAGTTAACTTTCCCCTTTCTATGTTAAATGTAGTATCTAAAGCCTGACACTATTTTATTTATGGGAGGATGATTCCAACGAATCATCTTAGTGAAGTGACCAAGGATAGAGCCATTCTGAACTATTGTATTCAACAAGTGATGGATATAAATTTAGGCTCTATCATTTATATGAACATTTGATCTATTGCTCTGGGAGATACCACTGGTGGATTGACACACCTTGCTCTTATTTACACACTTTGTGAGCATGCAAGAGTTGATTTCAGGCCTAGTGAGGAGAGGATTGAGCCTCAGAGACCCATTGAGCCTGCCAACATCAAGACTTATGAGTCCCATGTTGATTGGAGATCTGGAAGACAAGCTAGGGATATTCCTTCTACTTCTAGAACCCCTAGTGAGCCTACTTCAAGTGACCTCAACAATAGGGAGTTGTTGGATCAGATGATGATACGACATGGAGATATTTTGAGGATGGATCATAGGATGCAGAAGATAAAGGCCAGAAATGCTCACACAGATGATCTGATTCTCCAAAAATTTGAGTATGATGCTGTTTATGATGATGCTTTAGTGAGATACCTGAGGGGTGACCATACAGTTCAGTTCCCTATTCACCCTACTTATACTCCATATCAGCAGCAGAAGTTAGATGTCGATGATGAGGAAGATGATGACTGGTGATTTATTTTGTTTGTTTGTTTATGTTTGTACTGTGTGATTGCATTGTTTGTGTTGTGATGTTGTTTAAACTTTGTTGTTATGTTATGTGAAACTGTAACATGGAAAACCGTTTTCATTTTTAGAATTTAGTTTAGTTCTGCTGTTATTTTCAGCACATTGTTTTATTTTGTGATTAACTCTTTCTCAGCAAATTTTATATGTATTATGTGCAATTTATTGTTTTTTGCCTTGTAGTTTTCATTTTAGCACCTGCAGTATTTTCAAAATTTATGTTCAAAAATAAGAATCGCCAACAGGTATAATTTTATTTTATGTATTTAATGNTTCAATAATAAAGGTTAATTCTAGGGGCTAAGATATTTGGTAAAAGAGAATAAGATAATGTTTTTCTATTTTTAGTAAGGGAAATTTGTATTTTTGAAGTATTAAAAATCTTAAAAGATCCATGTAAAAAGAAAAGTAAACTTTATGAAATCTTTAAGTTAATATAAATTTGTTAAGTGAAAAAAATGTAAAAAGTTTAACTTTAAAAAGAGGATAGAGAAAAAAATGTAAAAAGTTTTTAACTTTAAAAGTAAAGAAAATTGTACTTTTGAAATATTAAAAATCTTAAAGGTTCATGTAAAAAGAAAAGATTTAAATATGTAATTTTTAAGTTAATATAAATTTGTCAAGTGAAGAAATGTAAAAAGTTTTTAACTTTAAGAAGAAGATAGTGAAGTTCAAAATCATTAAAGGCTATCCAGATATAGTAATCCCGACATATAAAAAAAAGAGAGAGAAGAAAAGAAAGAAAGAAAAGAAAAAGGGGATTAAAAATGATTCTGAAAAGAAAAGAAAAAAAAAAGAAAAAAAATATATATGAAGAGAAGCTTGAGGAGATGCCTAATTAAAAATTGAATGTTAGCATAATTATTAATATATTTTATGAAGTTATTTTTCATATGAATTTGCTAAGTGACTTTAATATAACAAATTGCAATTTTTCATAAAACAAATAGAGGATCAAAACCTTAGACTTAATTATTGAATATCTTTACAACTTTAGTATTAACTGGAGTTGTTTTGAAGTTTTCTTAATTTATACAATTATATTTGGAAAACTAAAATACGGAAGTCTAAAAGTTAAGATCTTTATCATAAGTCATATTTTTTATGTAGTAAAGAAGTTACTTGAGGAAAAGTAACATGTAAGTTTGGGGAGGATTTTGATACACCAAAAATATATGCATTTTTAGACCCATATTTTATAACTATTTTTGATGATATTGCAATTTAATGGATGGTATTTTGATGTTTTCTTGCTGGTTGTTGACTTTTAGGGCTTAAAGCAAAAAGAAAGAAAAAAGAATGAAATTTGGAGTCAAAATGACGTTTTTGAAGAAATGCTCAGCGCCGGCAGTGCAGAGGGCAGCACCGACATCGCAAAACAAATTAACACGGAGATTTTTTGCTCAGCACCGATGGCGCCAAAGGCGGTGCAAACCCCGTTTCTAGAAGGTTTGATGTATTTGGACAAATTTTTGAAAAGTTTTTGGAGGCAATTCTTGGAGAACTGACCTTGGGCTCTATTTGGGGCCAAATTTCATCAGAAAATGGGCTCCTCTACGTTTTTCACTCCTCTACATTCATTTTCTGCACCACATCATTCCATTCCACTTCCGTATTAGAGTCAATTAGTGATTTTGTTTTCGTAGTTTAGAGTTTCTGTGGTGAGATTTAGTGTCAAACTTTCTGTAAGAATGTTGGAGAAGGAGAAAAGTGAAAGATATCTTCTTCTTGCATTTCCATGCCATTACCGACCGGCCTAGTCACCAGTGCACCTCAAAACCGAGAACAACCATACTTAAATCCTCACCCAATTGACCCATCTGAGCTATCCCACTCCCATTGGCCAATTGCGTCGCTCAGCTCACCACCTCAGTAAGCTTTTGCACCCATGGCCACACCCTGAGCTCCACTCTCTAGCCATGGCTATAAAAGCTCCCCTCCACGGCCAAATCCAAGTGCTACAAACTTCTTAAGGAGACCCTGCCAAATTGCTCCCACAACATCCTTGAGACCTCCTCAGTGCAACCCAACCTCCTCCTTGCCCTATTTCCCATCGCCGGAGCTCAATTTTTGAATTCGATTCCAACCAAAAATAGGGCAAACTCCACTACACCTCCACAGTGCATCAAAATCAAATTAAACTTGCCCAAACCTTCACCTTTGTGAGAGAAGAAGAAGCCCCATCAAAACCCCATGACAGAGAACCTTTACCCCTAACTTTGACCAACACTCAAAATCGAGCTTCACCAAAGTCTGCCCTAGACAATTCACCATGACTAGAGGCTCCATACCTGAGTTCTTTAGACCTCCATGAATGTGTTGGGCACCTCTGATTGAAGCTTCCCTTCTCAGAGCAAAGGTATAAAACTCCCCATCTTCTCCAGCTTTATTCAATTCTCCATTCATGTACGTTTAATTTCATGGCATGTTTACCATATGGATGTGTTTGCCTTGTCTGGATGAGTCCATAGGACAAACCCGAGTCAATTTGGTCAAGTGTAGCTCGAGTTCTTAAGCTTAGAAGGTGGAAGGCTCTCGGGATGAACCAAACGGGGACGAAGACTCGCGATAGTTGGATGGCGCATGTATCAAATGGAGGGTTGAGATGAAGCCGGACGGGAGATCCCAAAATAAAGTGCGGGCCATGTGGCGCTGACTCAGAAGGCGACGCCAAATGGGGAGAAACCATGTGGAGACTTCAGAGCTGCCGAGGATTGTGTGGCGCCGCGTGCTTTAAGTAGGAAAATTGATATCTTGGTGTAGAAAAATCACAAAAATAAAATAAAAAATATCTTCTTGCTCAGTGAACATAGGAGAATAATGTGGATCAAAATAAAAATTATTTCCCAAACATATGATTTTATATTAATTAAATACCCTCTGAGGTATTTTAACTCTCCATGAATAAGGAGTGTTCACCATGGCTTAAGATTTTTAGGGTTTATTCCCCATCACAGAGGGGATGTTCTCTAATTTTTCTAAGGTCAGAGGGAATCTCTATGCTCCTAACCTAATTTTCAAGCCAAGGTGAACATTTTAGCCTATTTTAATTATATAAATCATTATATCACTTGGAAAATTATGAGAATAATTTTAGTAGGTTTCTTGTGGTCAGGGAAGTCTAGAAAAAATGTTGTGATGCTTTCAATCATTTTGTAAATTTCTACACTTAGTAAAATGTGAATACTTTTTCTAAATTTATGTAAATTAAATACATATCAAAGATTAACAAAATCAACGTCAGATTGTTCATAAAAATCATATCTACCCACTGTAAAATTTCAAAACTATTTTGCTTAGTGTAAGCACTAAAGTGGATTTTCTAAGAAACCTTGTATTTTGTACAAAAATAATTATAATAAATTAAATACACTTGGGAAAATTATAAAAGTAATTTTTTGAGTTCCTTATGATCAGTGGTACTTTGGAAAAATAAAAATCACTTTTAATAAAATACTTAAATTTTGAGCCTCATTTTGAATTTTAAATAATTAAAAATAAATAAAAATTCTAAAAATTCAAAAATATTTCAAAATGTTTCTAACTATTCTCTGATCACTTGGGACTCATTAAAATATTTTTTCTAATTTTCCTAAGTTCAAAATAAATTTTAAAAAGCTTAAAAAATGATTTTTTTTTATTTTCTCACTAAAATAATTATAATAAATAAATTAAAAGAATAAAAATTTTAGTTCTTTGAGTTTTCTTAACTTAAAGGAGTAAGAAAAATATAAAAATAATTTTTCTAATCAAAATACCATTTTCTACTTAAATAAATCATGAAAATTGAGCCAAATTAAAAAAAAATTTAATTAAAAAAAATGATGAAATTTAACCTAAGGATTTCTCTCACCTAAAAAGACCCTTAATAATTTTCTCATAAATAAAAGATTTATTTTGAGAAGTTAAATAAATCACCTTTTGAAAATGTTTTTTTCTTAATTTAAATAAATAATCAAATTAAATTAAAATAAATCCACATTTTCTCCTCTAATACTTTAATTACCTCATGGATATGACACTTCAAGTCCTCAATGTCATTTGAGTTGTGTTTAGTGAGTTATGAGGTGAGGTGCCCCAGGGGCAAAACAACCACTTTAAACTTTGGTGCTTTAATCAGAATTTAGGATTAACCAAAGGAAAATGGGTAACTCTGATCTTAATAAACATGTTTTGATGATTGAAATACAATGGAACTAAAAGTTAGAAACTCACTCACCACCCTCGTACAACATCAACAAAATCATAATTCTCCTAATCTTCATGATTTGGAAGTCAATTAAGATAAAATGATTCTTAAGTAAAGGGCTAAAACTAGGAAGGATGATAATTTACTTTTCTTAAGCCCAAAGTTGAGGATGATTTGATTACTTGATAAGAATACACATCATTTAAACTAAAATTTCTGATACATACCATTTTACCTATCATGATTACCAAGGCTTGGTAGTGACCTAGGTTTGATTCCTAAACTTAAGTTGAACGGATTGTAAAAATGATATGATTGGTGATTAACATCTTTAAACACAACAAGCCTAACCCTAATTGCGGGCACCACAATCTTAAAGACTTATCTCAAGGGCACCATTCACATAACTCTTAAAAAAAATTTCAACTTACCAATCGAGTATCCTATCCCTAGGATAATTAAATTAAAAGTTTCACTGAGCAATGGGGTAGTTACTCTTCAACCTCGGATGATTATTGAGACATTTTGAAAAGTTCAGAATGAACTCAGAACAATTCAAGAGATCTTCAAAATGATTTAAGGTCACACCTTGAATATTTTGAAATTTATTGGACATCCTCAAAGACAAATTGGACTTGCCATACTTTGTCCTAAAATCATTTACCAGGATCTTCCGAGATTCAATAAAAATCATAGCTTGGGGTTTGATAGTGTCTGCATTATTTTTAGTTGGAGGAGTTGCTCGTTAGAAACTGTCGGCTGCCTGAATCGAAATCCCGTCGCCCACTTCAGAAAGACATATATATATATATATATATATATATATATATATATATATATATATATATATATATATATATATATATATATATATATATATATATATATATATA
>JXCR01144229.1:40935-67737 GCA_002079205.1 Phalaenopsis hybrid cultivar | reverse complement strand
ATATAATTTAGAAATATATGAAATCAAGCCGACCCCATATTTTTCATAGTTTAAATGAAAGAGCACTATACCTCAAATCATGTATCTATCCTAAAGGATTAACACAAGACTTGAGGATGAGGCTCGATCAAATAAACCAAGAAATATATGACATCTGTTTGGTTTGCATAACTGTTTTATTTGCCAACAAGTTCCCCTATTTAACATGAATTCTTAAATAGAGTTTATTTTAAGCTGGGTTCAGAAAAGCTTCCTATAAGGGCAAGCCCCTATAGTTAATTACATCTTAAATTACTAAAGTCACCTAAGAAAACTCTCAATAAATCAGGGAATATTATCTTTAAGGAGTTCAAGCGAAATGGGATAAAGAAGTGTGAAAGGGGAATAGTTCAAGTTTGGAACATTTTGTTATAGAATCCAAAGAAGAAAGAACTAGGGGATATCATAAATCTAGAGGAGAACCTCGATGACTTCCCAGTTTATCCTAATGTTTTGCTTGAGGTTTGAGGAAGAATATTTAAGTGTTTCATCCTGCCAATTTTATTAATTTAGGGCTTACATTTGTGTGAAACGATCACACAAATAGCCTAGAAGATGTGAGGGTTTAGGTCGTGACGAACGACAACCTTAGAATCCTAAGATGAGTTAGGGCTTATATTGTATAACAGAGCTACATATAGGCCTAAAGAAAGGGTTGAGGATTTATGAAGCACTAGGCGAACGACTTCGAAATCTTATGACTTGTTGTTTAATTCTAAGGAATGGTTTAGTTGGTGTAGACATGTATTGCTATTGAAGATGGTCGTGCTGCCCACAATGCTAGCTCCAAGCTCCTTATCGTGGTGAGTTCAAGTTTTCTAAGGTGTAGGTCATGATGTCAAATCAAATGGCCCTAAAGTTATGGTCATTAAAATATTATGAGGCATATTAAAGTTGATTAGAGAGACACTAGTTAAGATCCTATGGTTCCTTCATTCCGGTACCACTATTTCATATTAGATTCGCTTAGTCCAAATGAATTTACTAAACTCAACTGAATGAGTTCCATGATTTTATTTAGACCGTAGGAAGCCTCATTAACAACCGTAGGTTACCTCCTTCGAGGGATTCATAATCATCTGATAAAGACATCTTAATTTAGTTGCAATTGTTGTTTTGTGATGTTTGTGATAAATTTTGAGTTGTCTTATATTTTGAATGTCGTGGCGGTGAATTTTATCTTGGTTGATTTTAGTTTTGATTTTAGTTTTGGGTTTTGCGGCTATTCTAACAGTTTTGGTTTTCATGCAGGGTGATATCGTTGTTTAACATGCAAGTTTGTGTTTTTGTTCATACATGCAGGTGAGTAAGTACAGTAACATACTAGAAAGTAAAGTACGGGAAACTAGAAATGCAAGTAAAATAAATTACAATAAAAGCGTACCTGGATGGTCTTCCCGTCATCTTCAACTAAAACTCAAAATGAATGCAAGAGTATTTATGTAATAAAAGCATTTTATGTAAAGCAGAGAAATAAGTTTCTGGTGATCTACCAAATCCTAAATCATATCTTGGTGAGCCCTCATTAATTTGATTAAGAATGATTTTTTTTAAGCAAAACATACTAAGTTTAGCAGACCTCCGAGGTATCCAAAAGGTCAAGAGAAAGAAGCAGATTCATGCTTCCCTCTCACTGCATGGTGAAAAGTCTTGAACTCAATTAAACTTATTATGTTGCTTAATAATTCATCCTGTGAAAACCTCTAATGCTCAGTGAACATTGACATTTCAATTATCCCTAAGAGTAAGGAGATTATCATTTGTCATTTAATTTGAGAATTATGTGGGTGAAGAGTCTTAAAGGGGTAAGTTAATGTTATTAAGACACTTGGCCAATTTTAGTTTCAAATTAGGCTTGTAGTGTTTTAAAGGTGTTTAGTTTCTAGTTACATTCACTTTTCTAATCCTCATTTAACCAAATTTGATTTAGCTTAGGTCACTTGTAAGCCCTTAAAACCTTGGTGGATATATTAGTAGTTTTTGAAAGAAATTTAATTTTAAGTGATAATAATTAATTATCAAAACATTTGAATGTCATTTGAACACCAAATATGGGTATTAAATTATTGAGTTATTAACCTCCAAAATCATACCCCTAAGTCTAGGATCATTTAATTTAACAGTCTTCCAAATTTTAATAGTTTAGGAAATTGCAAATTTATCCTTTAATTAAGAAAAATGAGATTGGTTTCTACCATTAATTCCTTGTATTTCAATCATCTGAATGTGTTAATTAAGATCAAAGATTGCCCATTTCTCTTTTTTGAATTAA
Organism: Phalaenopsis hybrid cultivar; assembly: GCA_002079205.1. Lineage (NCBI taxonomy): Eukaryota > Viridiplantae > Streptophyta > Magnoliopsida > Asparagales > Orchidaceae > Phalaenopsis > Phalaenopsis hybrid cultivar. The sequence goes on along the minus strand of JXCR01144229.1, from coordinate 65,426 downwards.
GCCTAAATGTTAATTAAGACTAAATTTCCAAAATTAAACATTTGCCCCTCACGCTCTATCACTTCATAATTCATCAAATTTAATTCCAATAACTTTAAAATTTTTATCCTACCTCACTCAGAAGTCAATTAAGACATCAAAGGAGAAAATGTGATTTTTCAAAATTTAATTCAATTTATATAATTATTTACATGCAAAAATAGGATTTTTAAAAAAAAATTCAATAACTTGACCAAAGCAAAGCCTAATCACTTGAAAATTTTATGGGAGGTAGAATTAAATGAGAAAACCACTTGGACCAAATTTCATGACTTTTTGAGTTTTGTTTCAATTATTAAAATTATTTTAAATTTTGGAGTATTAATTAATTATAAAATATCGTAAATGTGGAAAATTAAGTTTTTTAATTTTATTAAATCTCTCCAAGGTCAAGGAACTTGAAAAAAAATTTTACATTTTTCTAATTTTTTTTTTACTTATTAGAATTATTTTAGTGAGAAATTAAGGAAAATCCATTTTTAGTCTTTAAAAATTATTTTTAAGCTTTAAAATTCAATATCTTAACTTAAAAAATTAGAGAAATTATTTCAATTGCTCCTAGGGGCTTAGAAAACAAATTAATACATTTCCATGAATTTTATTAATTATATTGTTTTTATTAATTTTTCATTATTTAAATATTTAAAATATGCTTGAAAATGAAAATTTTTTTTTAATTATAATTTTAGTTTTAGAAAATTCCTATGATCACATAGAACTCTCAAAAACAAATTTTATAATTTTTTGAGTTATATTTTAATTATTATGATTATTTTAAGTGTTAAAAGTGGCCTTTAACTTAGAAAATTAAATTAGGTTATCAAATGAACTCCAAATATTTTGAAATTTTTATGGGGAGTCCTCTAAACTTTAAAATATAGTGGAGAATTACTATTAAGTCATTTATATGTTTATTTTCCCAAATTAATTTTTTTGTGTTTTAGGGTTTTGTGAAAATTAGGTGTGTTCTTAATGACTTAGCTCATGACAAATTTTCCTAGGGTTCTCTGGTCACAGTGAACCTACCAAAATTTTCTTGGATTTTTCTAACAACATGCTAATTACTATGATTAATTTATGCAAATAATAGACATAAACTTGAAAAATACATATCTCCACATAAGGGTCACCTCTGACTTTAAAAAAATCTGGGAAGATCCCCCATGATAGAGGCTACAGATGACCCAAATAGCATGCCATGGTGAAATATTTGAATGCATGGAGAATCAAAATACTCAAAATAATATTTAATAAATTAAAAACAAAATATAGATAAAATAAACCTCAAACCATTTCCACATTGTTCTCCTATTTTCACTGAGCACTAGGATATTTTTCTTTTATTTTTATGATTTTTCTACACCAAGATATGGGTTTTTGAAGTTAGGGGTATTTTAATAATTAATTAAATCTTATTTTCCTACTTAAACCATGCGGCGCCACGACAACATGCAACGATTCCAAAGGCTTGCATGGCACGCTCTAGTTGGATGTTGCCTTCCGACTCACGCTGACTGGGATTGCGCTTTAGGTACCGAAGTGCTGTCTGGCTTCATCACACTTGTCCATTTGATACACTCACCGTCCACCTTCTAAGCTTAAGAACTTGAGCTACACTTAACCAAATCGACTCAGGTTTGTTTCTAAAGACTCATCTAGCCTAGACAAGCTATTTATACTTCTAACATGACATGACATTGGATCTGTGCAAGTGTCGAATCAAAACAAGCTCGGGACAGTGGGGAGGTTTATACCTTTGCTCCGAGAAAGGAAGCTTCAATCAAAGGTGCTCGACACATTTTTGGAGGTCCAAGGAAGCTAGAGATTGAACCTCTTACTGTGGTGAAATGTCTAGACCCAAATTTGATAAAGACCAAATTTGGGTGTTGATCAATGTCAAGGGTAGAGGCTCTCTATGAGGGGGCTTTGATGGGGCCTCTTCTTCTCTCACTGCGGTGAAGGTTTGGCCAAGTTTAATTTTATTTTGGTTTAGTATGGAGTTATGGTGGAGAGTGTTCTATTTTTTTAAAGGATTTGAGCTTTAAAATTGATCTCCGGCAAGGGAAATAAGGGTAGGGAAGTGGTTAGATTGCACTGAGGAGGTCTCAACGAGGCCGTGGGAGCAATTGAGCAGGATCTTCTTGAGAAAATTTTAGCACCCAAACTTTAGCCGTGAAGAGGCCATTTTATAGCCATGGTCGGAGAAGGGAGCTTTTGGCCTGGCCTTGGGTGCAGAAGCTTGCTGAGGTGGTGAGCTAATCGGTGCAATTGGCCAATGGGAGTTGAACAGCTTAGATGGGTCAATTCGGTGAGGATTTAAGTATGGTGGCTCTCGGTTTTGAGGTGCTCCGAAGACTAGGCCGGCCAGCAATGGCAGGGGGTGCTTAGGTGGCTCAGGAACCTCAGAGAAATCTGGCACAACAATTAATATAGGCTGGTGCTAGGTTTTGGCAAAGATATCTTTAGCTTAAGCAATTTAGGAAACAAATCGCTTGATTTAGGGGACCTTTGTTCCATGGCTCATCTAGGTTGGGTTAAGTGAGTCTAGCTTGGTTACAGACCCAAAATTTGGCTGTAGAAGTCTTGCCTTGGTCAATTTGACATGGCTAGGTCAATTTTGGTGCATGGGTTCAATGTGAGTTTAAATGGTCAAATGTTGGGTTTGGGTTATGCTAGCCATGACTTTGAGCCCAATTAATTGATCAACATTGTGTATATGATTGTAATGAAGATTTTTGGTGAAGGCTTGAAATGATTTTGAGTTCAATTGAGGGTTCAATTTGAAGGATTTTGGAATTTTGGTAAATTTGGACATGTTGGGTTAGACCCAAGGTCTAGTTTGGGCTAAGGTTGGGTTAAGTTCACATTGATTATTGAAAATGGTCTATAGGAATATCATGAATATTTTTCAACATAAATTGGGTGTCAATTTTGGGGTTAGGGCAATCAATTTGTTGGAATTTGGGGACATAACCAATTTAGGGCAAATTTGGAGATTTTTAGACTTGAATTAAAATTGAATGCCATTGAGGCTTTGACAAGGCCAATTTATGGTCAATTTTGATTTGTAGGATTATTATGAAAAGTTTTTAACATAAATTTTGGCAAATTTAGTAGGCTATGGGGTTTAATTTGGTGGGATTAAGTCATCGGGCCAAAATTGGGGCTTGACTTAGATCAAAATTGAGCTCAAAGAATGGACCAATTAAGCTTAGATTTGGTTTAGGTTAGTTATATGAAATGTGAGTTTGAATTTAGAAGTGAAATTGAGAGAAATTTGGGCCAAATTGATGGACATTTGAGGTAAATTTGGGAAAGTTGGGCCTTTAAAGACAATTTGGGGGTTTTGGTCAAAATGGTCAAATTTGGTTTAATTTGATTGTCCAAATTGGTTTTAGAAACATTTGAAGTGATTTCAGAGGTTTTGGGAAAGTTTGGGGAGCCAAGGGTATTTTTGTAATTTTGGGGGTATATTGGTAAATTTGGCATTTTGGGTGGTTTTGGCCAATTTGGGTATTTTGAAATATTTTTTAAAGATTTTTGAACATATCTGAATATTTTAGGTGAATTTGAGGATTTTAACCAAAGTTAGGGTTTCATGGGCGCCTATGTGAGCTATGGACCAATGAAATCCCTATTTTGGTCTTCTATGCACTGGTCTTAGCTAAACCCTAGCTTAGGGCTAGTGGGTTTAGGGGACCATCTACATAGGTCTCCCAAAGGATCAAGGGATACAAGTCAAGAAATTTTAGGTTTAGGGTTGTGAGTGATTGTGGGTGAAAGTGAGTGTAAGTGAGTGAACTAGCTCCAGACCAACACCTACCCTAAGGTCATGCAATCCTTGGGGACTCTCCTTGAGCTTCTTCATAGTGACCTCACCTACTAAGTGCTAGAGGTTAAGACCAACATGTGGAACTTCAAGTTGAGCAAAGGAAAGTTTAGATATTCTAATGGTAAGGGTTCCTTTTCTAGTTCTCTAGGAATAGTCAATAGGAAAGTTCTATGGCTAGACCTAGGCTACTAAAGAGTAAAAACCAAACCTCAACCAAAAGTGAGGTCAACAAATGGACCCCCAATAGGTGATGTGTGTTGGGCAAGCACACTGCGCGTATTGGCATTGAATGACGAGATCAAAAAAACCAACACAGAATCCTAAGTCATTTGACTTAGAAGGAGGTGTAGAATTACGTGTGCAATTTGTTTCAACTGGGGAATTAGGAAGTGAATATCTGATCAACATCAAGGATTATAAACTCTCACTTGGGATTAGAGAGTGTGCTTTTAGTTATCACCTTTTAGGTTCTTATAGAGGACGAGAATCAGTATTTAGGTGATGACCTTAAGGATTGAGAGTAGGATGCCATGGTGGGGGTCTTATTCATATCTCAAAAGGTGTGAGTAGAGAATTGTACGCCGTGGTGGGGGCCTTACGCCAATCTCGAAGATGTAGGTAGAGAATTGGATGTCGTGGAGGTGGCCTTACACCAATCTCAAAGATGTAGGTAGAGAGTTGGAAGCCGTGGAGGGGGCCTTACACCAATCTCGAAGATGTAGGTAGAGATTTGGAAGCCTTGAAAAGGGCCTTACACCAATCTCAAAGATGTAGGTAGAGAATTGGATGTTGTGGAGGGGGTGTTACACCAATCTCAAAGATATAGGTAAAGAGTTGGAAGTCATGGCCCCCAATCTCGAAGATGTAGGTAGAGAATTGGATGTCGTGGAGGGGGCCTTACACCAATCTCAAAAGGTTGCGTCACATTAGGAAGGAAAGCTCAATGCCTCACACCTGACCTAAGAGGTGACAGAGAGTTGTCATTTCATTAGGAAGGAAAGATCTGTGGCCTATATCCAACCTAAGGGTAGTGGAAAGGAAATTAGCATCTCGGTACTTCTTTGAGAGTAGAAATGTAGTGCAGAAAGTTTGTGGTGTCAAACTCATAAATGTGTGTCATGTAAAAAGATTGACATTGGTGAGGAAGATGTGTAAAATGTTGTGAGATTTTATGCAGAATGTGAAATTCTGCAAGGATATGAAGAGAATTAGTGCATACAAGGATATTCGTGTTGCGCGAGCAAAGAGTAAGAGACCTCAAAATTAAGTGAATCAACTCAACAAATTTATTTTATTTTCTTATTGTTTTTATCACATTTAATCATCAAAATATGTTTTGAAATTTTAAAAATTTTTGTTGGTTGATTTTTTTTCTTTTTTTTAAAGAGTATTTTATTTGAATTTTTTTATTATTAACTTTTTATTTTTTTGTTCTTTGTTCATTGTAGTCCCAAACCAACGTATGGTTCTGTGGCTTTTATCCATCGTACAAAAATGGTAATTGAACAAATAGAAAAAATTCTGAAAGATATTTCATTAATCTACTCCAATAAGTGTTATAGATTAAGTGCAGGCCAAAGCCTCAAAAAGTACAATTATGCTGACTGCATCAAAGTACATTTGAAAATATCCCAGGTTGAGTACATATCATAAGCTGAGCATGTCTAATATATATCATATCTGTTGTGATAAAATGCAGTAAAGAGGAATCCTCTGAGTGTCTGTCTCTGGTGGGGCAAGCTCCTGATCGAGCCGACCTACTAAGTCATGCTCCAGGACAAGAGTTCCCTTTTTGCATGTGCCTAAAGGTGCGACCTTCTCATAGCTCATATGGCAGTAGTTTTTCCAGCTCCGAGTTCGGTCAGAATCCATATGGAATTTTGCTGTCATCCATCCTTCGGAGGGTTACAGACACCCTACGGTGTCGCACCCCTGGAATGCAATGTTTGGTGATGTCTGCTCCATTTCCTTTAAGAACAAGCACTGAACTTAGAGGTATCATAATCTACACGGCTCCTCTGAACTTATTGGGCCTGATGATATCAATTTCTTTTCCAAATAAAATGTTACTTTTTCTCATGAAATAGACCGTGCAGAAAGGCCTCACAAAATCATGATGGTCAATGTGCGAGGGTATGCAGTCGCCTTCATCATATATGTTGATGATACAACTGTTGAGAATACATTCAGCTGACAGTATGCTCCATCAGACCATTCTCTTAATCATCCATTTTGTCATGGGGGGTAGCAGACCCACCTGATTGTGTCTCAGAAACCCAGCAGGATTTCCTTGTCTGTCTTTAGTGAAGTTGTAACAGCAGCCACACTGTATGGTGATCCTACCCTTTCCACGCATCCACTTTTGGCTCAGAATGTCTTCTTTCCATCAAGCGGCCTACATGACCTATCTCTTAGATCAAATATGCAATCAAGAATACTTCTTTTGTCACTTTCAAAGAAGACCCTGGTATATAGCTCCAAGCCTTCTAGTATATTAATGAACCTTCCTTGAACTTCTTCATAGAATTCAAAATACCTTTTGTTTACTTTACTCATTTTGTAGTATTCCACCATGATGATAATTGGCGGCTGTTGTGGATGTCCCTTATTTAAACATTGATGGGAATCCATGCTGATCTTGTCTCTGTTTACAATGGAGCATATGACTCTGTGTCCAATGGGATAGACGGCTCTGAACCCAACGAGATATACGGTTTCCCAATTGGGAGATCAGGAGTCTGAAATTTATTGTTAGTGGATGCGTACTCTTCCAAAGTACTATAGCACTCTAGGTGGAGGATGTTGCAGTATGGGCACTCCACAAATGCCCCTGTAGCTGATCTACGTGTAGGTATCTCAGCGTTGCATGTCGGGCAACCCATACAAAGAACATCTGAAATTGGTGGTATCTCCTACTCTGTAATTAACCTGGACTCATCGTTTGTAGCAAACAAGTTGGTAGAGGTCTCTCTTAGGCCTGGATTGTGGATATTCCCCTCATGAATAGGGGTGAGCAAGTTTTCCGCCTCCTTATGGCGTCTTCTCTCTTTTCGTAAGAAAGCCCTATTCTTTCGGCAGTTAGCAATTCTATGCTGAGTTCTTCGTAGAGGTACATCTGGAAGTCTTTCATCATTGGCATCGACTAGGCCTCCAGTTAGCGTAGCTATCATAGAAGGTAGGCGACTAGTCCCCTCGATCGAGTCTTACTGTACCATCACATTTTTCCCCTTCAGTGAGGAACTGTCTCTGGTGCTTAACCTTAGTAGTGATGGTAGCCCTTCTTTTTCTTGACAGCTAACCACATCCATCAGAGGACCCTCATAGTCCATGTCAACTTGACTAAAGTCCATGTCGAAGTCTACGGTGCTGCCCTGTGGAGCCCTTTCCTTGTTGAGTGCGAGGTTCCAACCATCTTTAAAAGCAAAGATCAGCCTCTGCCCTGACATTTTTCTCTGCAGAAGACAGGAAAAACATCAGTGAACTAAAATTTAACAGGAACAAGAACAAAATAAAGTGTTTGTTAAAGAAAATTTTAGTTTATGTTGGTGAAAAAATTATTTAATTATGAATTTATCTCGTTTAATTTTAAAAAATATCAAATTTAAAAAAAAAAAAGAGAAAATTTAAGTGTATAATTTTAAAAATTTTCATTAAATTGAGGTTAATTTTATTATAAAAGTTTTTGACCCGATCACAAACGCTTTGGCCAAATAAATAACACCTGAACAATCAAAATTCCAAATTTTCATGCCATATAATGTCAAGCAATGTCAGGTTGCGTAGTATGTCTTCAGGTATCGTCCATTGATTGGCAACATGGGTCTCTCACCATGGAAATATACTAGCTAGTAGGATCCTCCTACGTAGACCTTTTCTACAAAAAATGGTCCCTCCTAAGTTGGCTTCAATTTTCCACCTATTTTGCGGCATGCAATAATGGGTCTTTTGAGCATGAGGACAAAGTCACCAACTTTGAATGTCCTTGGGTGGACCAATTCGTCATGAGCTTGTACCATCTTTGCTTGATAAAGCTTCAAATGTTGTTGTGCTTCTAGTCATTTTCCTTCAAGACTCTCAAATTCCTCAAGTCTGAGTTTTGCAATTTCTTCTGTTATAAGTTGATTGGTGACAGCGACTCTGAGAGACAGCGTCTAGGCTTCTAACGGTAGTACGGCCTCGGACCCCTACACGAGCATGTAGGGTGTACATTGAGTGGGAGTCCCGAATGTCATCTGATAGGCCCACAAAGCTTCTAATAATTTGTTGTGCCAATCTCTCTGATTTTCATCTAGCGTCTTCTTCAAAATCTGTACCAATGTCTTATTAAAGTCATCGGCTAAGTCATTTGCCCTGGGATAGAAAATTGTAGAATATCTCCAATCTATCCCATGTCGTTTGACGAAATTGTTATTATTGGTGGTTTTGAAGGCAATCCCATTATGAGAAATTATTCTTCGTGGTACTCCGAAACGGTAGATGACTTGGTTTTTGAAGAATTGAATGACATGCTGTTCTGTAACCTCTCGTAACGACACTGCCTCTGCCCATTTGAAAAATTAATCCATAGCGATAAGTATAAATCTATGTCTTTTGGATGACGGAAGGTACATCAGACCTATTATATCCGTGCCCCCAACACTCAAATAGCCACGGGACAACGGTTGGGTGTAGCACATTCGGAGGTTGGTGCAAGACCACCCCATGCACTTGGCACTAGTGACATCTTCTGGTTGTGTCCATGCAATCAGACATCTTTGTCGACCAATAATATTCGAGTCTCTTGATCTTCATTTTCATCTTTGGCCCTGACTGGAGAGTGCCACACAATCCGACATGTACTTCTTTAACAATATTTTGTGCTTCGGCTCTGCTCAAACATTGTAGCCACATTTGATTCAACGATATTTTTTTAGAGGACGTCACCCATTATAGCGTAAGACATAGCATTTTTTGTAATGTGATGTGCCTCCGATATGTCCTCTGACAGCTTTCCAGTTTGCAAATATTCTATCAATGGCTTGCGTCAAACTTGATTGATATCAGCAACCGTAATCATCATTTCTTCTTCTTTTACGAGCTTATGTAGATTGTCAAGGTCGACTCGAGACAAAACCTATCTTCCTTGTATTGTAATGTCAATGGAATCCTCCAGAGGACATGCTAATTCTTTTGCAAGTTTTGCTAGAGCGTCGGCATGAGCATTATATCTCCGAGGAATCTGATAGAAAGTTACAGTGGGAATCTTTTCCAGTAGCTTCATTGTGTACTGATGGTATTCTGCTAACCTTGGTTTTAAAATCTTGTACTGTCTAGCGACTTATTGGATGACGAGTTGAGAGTCACCGTAGATGGAAATATATGTTATGTCCATCGTGATTGCCAACTCCAATCCGATAATTAAGGCTTCATATTTTGCTTCATTGTTGGTACATGGCTCTGTCAGGTGGTATAAGAACCTCAACATACCCTTATTTGACATGATAAAGATCAAACCAATCCTTGCTTTGCCTGGTATAACTTTGCCTGCTCCTTTGTCTCTTCTGGCTAACAAAACTCCATCGAAGTACATTTCCCAGTGTTGCGTGTTGGAGAATTCCATCTGCAGTATCAGTTCATCTGGTAACTCATCATTAAGTGGAGACCCAGCTGCAGTGGGTGTGCAGCAATAAAGTCTACTAAATCTGTCCCTTGATAGCATGGAGGGGAACAAAAGTTATATCAAATTGCAATAAAATCATTAACCATCTTATTAGTGTCCGGAGAGTGTTGGTCAGTCATCAAATATTGCAACGGATTAACTTTAGGAATTAGGTTAATCTTATGAGAAAACATGTAATGTCTATGCTTTTGGGCGACGAAAATTAAAGCTTGACAATGCTTCTCAAAAGGTGGATACCTTATCTCCGTCAGTACTAGACAGCGACTCAAGTAGTATAATGTGTTTTCCTTACCCTCGTCATTGACTTGGGCTAAGAGGGCTCCGAGTGAGTCGTCTAAGGCCGCGATATAAAGTATCAAAGGTTTCCCTGTGATAGAGGCAGCCAAAATAGTAGGTGTCATTAAATATTGTTTAACGTCCTCAAAGGCACGCTGACATTTCTCTTCCCAAATGAATTTGGCATTCTTTTTAATTAATGTTGAGAAGGGCTGACACCTACCTAAGAGATTAGAATTAAAGCGCCTCAGATAGGCCAACTTCCCTTAGAAGGAACGTAGTTGTTTCAAAGTTTTGGGAGGAGGCATTTTTAAGATAGCTTTAATCTTATTTGGGTCAATCTCGCTTCCCCGATGACAGACAACGAATCCTAGAAATTTCTTGGAGGTAATGTCGAAGGCGCACTTTAAGGGATTCATAATCGTTCGAACATGATCCTCAAATCGTACAAATAGTCTACTTTTTGTTTAATTTTGATGACCAAATCATCCACGTAACATTTCACTTGGTTGTGAATGAGATCATCAAAAGTCTTCGTTATAGCTCGTTGGTATGTTGCTCCAACATTCTTTAAGCCAAACGTCATCATTGTGTAGCAGAAAATCTCGATAGGTGTTCTGAATGCTGTAAGTGCTGCATCCTTGGGAGCCATCTTAATCTAGTTGTATCACAATTATCTATCCATGAAGGAGAAAATTTCGTGTGTCGAAGCGATATCCATCATCATTTCTGGTATCGATAATGGAAATTAATCCTTTGGACATGCTTTGTTCAAATCACTGAAGTCGACATATACATGGATTTGTTGATTCTTCTTTTTAACAGGCACAATGTTAGCTAACCACGGGGGTATTACTCTTCTTTTACAAATTTAGCGTCTATTAATTTCTTTACCTCGGTGATGACTTGCTGCTTTTTTTTGAGGCGCATTCTTCTAGGAGCTTGTTTCACTAGGTTGTATCTATTTCTACCCCGAGTTTATGAACGGTCTCCTCTGCTGACAGACCTGACATTTCATCATAACTCCAAGCGAAGCAATCTTTGAACTCTGTTAACAATTTGATGAATTCTAAAGATTCTTCATCGTTGAGTAGAGAACTTACAAACGTTGGTCGGGGTTGTTCTTTCGTCCCGAGCTTAATTTCCTTCAATTCATCGACAATTGATTTGATTTCCTCCTCAAATTCTAGCGAAGCACCTTCTATTAGTTGATCAGTAGAGTCATCCTCCATATTAAGGCAATCCTCTCCTGATTCACTGGTAACAACCATGCAAAATTCTGAATCATCGATTGGTCCGACTGTACCAAATCTGAGACCCTCTTTCGAGTTGGGAGTTAAACTTGTGACATCCCATAAATTTTCAAAAAGTTGTAGTTTATCTTTTGGCATTTGTTTTGGAAAACCTTCCTGTTGAATTTACTTTTGTACACAAGGCGAAAAATAACCAAAAAGTAATTTCATTAATTCATTAGGACCATCATCCAAATTTACATGATTTTCAAGATTAGTAGAAGTAAAAACATGATAAAACTTGATCGGCTTTGAACCAGCGCTACAGACTTCCTTGACCTCTAAACTCTCGACCACAAATAGTCGTTTACCCGATCATACATTATCTCATATTCACTTTTTTCCATATCTTCTAAGGATATCTCGTACTGAGGTTTCATCTATTTTGTCATCATTATTTCATCTTCAGAACTATCTTTATCACCAAGGTTGATGGTCGACCTTGTCCGTTCAACAATTAAGTTGGTTCTTCCTCGTCCACATCCCCGGCCTCGACCTCGGGTGCACGAACAAAAAGAACCCTCACTAATTTGCTACAAAAGAGTGGCGGAAGATTGCTGAAGCAGAGTTGAATGGCTTCCTCTTTGTGATTCTTCTGAATTTTTACTCTTGTTTGTCACAATTTCACGAGAGAAGATAGTTTTCTTTGGAGGCACGTATTAGGCGGAGTCTTCATGAATACCAACTTCATGAATTAAAAACGGTTGTAAATCTCCCTTGACGTAATGTTCTTGCCCATCTTTGTAGTACTTAATGCACTGGTGTAGAGACGATGAAACCATGTTGTGTTCATGAATCCATGGTCGACTAAGTAGAGCATTGACAGAGGTCTTAGCGTAGATGATATGGAACTTAACGGTTGTTACTTTCCAACCTTCATAAGTAATGTAATTGATCCAAGGGCTCTCTCTCCCTTTTGGTTGAATCCTCATAACATCATTTTATCGGTCGTAAGCTCTTGGGCTTTAATGTCCAAATAAGTCAATGTCCATAGACTCATCAAGTTGAGGGATGCTCCAGGATCTACTAAAACTCTCGACAACACAAATCTGCCGATGTTAATGGAGATATAGAGTGGACGATTATGGTTGGCGGTACCGAGCAGCAGATCTTCATCTATAAAGGTTACCCTAGATTGTTCTTTCAATGAGCAAAGTTCATTTGAGGATGTGCTGATTAATTGTCCTAAGCAAATCTTTGGGTCAAGCAAAGTTATAACCAGAGACTCTCTCATCTCCTTTGATAGGATTAGAGTGTTGTAGATGCTAATCTGACTAGCAACTTCCTAGGATAAGCTAGCATGTTGTAATCCACTATGTATGATCTTTTGATTTTCTCTTGGTTATGTGGTTCTTCCATTGGCAGAGGTGGAGGTAGTTATTCTCGAGGTACAATTTGTTTTCCTTTATCTGCTGGAGCTATTCTCGGGTGTAATACTCTCCCGCTCCTTAAGTTTACTTCTGTAATTTCTTCTTCTTGAGATATCATTGTTGAATCTTCTGGTGTTTCTTCTTTGTCGAAAAGATCTAAGTTGATGTAAGTGGTGCACCGTGGTACTCGAAGATTGGTTCCTCACTTTCGGTGTTGTCATAAGGGTATTGTCGAGGTCTTCTTTAGTCTTGTTAATGAGTTCGTCGGACTCGAGTACAAATTGAGGATTGTTTTGGGAATTGAGATCGAGGCTAGATTGGTCAAAATCAGTTACGTTATCACCAAAAATAGTTAAAATGTAGCCAAAATTGTAATCAATAGATCCATAAGACCCCAAAGGGGTAAAAACATAATCATACAAGGTTGGGGGTTCGAGGATTTTCTTCCCCGATTCCGATACAACTAATCTAGCAGAGACAACCTTTATCCTACCCTCTGTGCTATCAGTCTTCATGATGGTGTTCTTCTTCTTCTTCGTCTTTGACGATGATGGACCTCCTATTGAAATCTTCATATTGGGCTTTGCTGACTGAAGACTCTGAACGGGAGTTTATTTTGATGCATACTGAATCTGATTCAGTATTTTCTTGGACGATTTGCTCCAGACTGTACTCTACCCATCTTTTCCAGTATATGGGTCGATCGAAGAGATTGGCTCAGCCAAAATCTTATTTATGGAACCTCTTTTAGGTTCTTTTAAATATTCTTTCGGAATTGTTATATTCCCTTAAGATTTTTCTCAAGCCAATCCTTGAAGATAAAACACTCCTCTATAGTGTCTCCTAGCAATCTGTGATACGAGTAATAATTTGGTTGATCTTTGTTTTCGACCTCTTCAGGTTTCTTTGGATCTAGTAGTTTGAACTTAGACTTCTTCATCAGACTTCTGAACATTTTGGGTACGACTTCGTCTTTGAAGGAATACATCACCTTCCTACCTTCTACAATGGTCATTTTCTTATTTTCTGGTCGGTATGATCCTCCCTGAGACGGTTGCTGGCTAGACTGGCCATACTGTTGTGTTTGTTGTTAAGCATACTGCGATGAAGATTAACGAGGATTTTCTGCATGTATCTTCATTGGTTGTTTTCCTTTATCAACAGTTGCTACCGTTTCAGACTTCTTTTTAAATACTCTGGTTGCCTTGGATTTCTTATGAGAATTCATATTTTTTATTACTTCTTGAAGACAGCTGGCTTTGCTGAGTAGCTTCTTGAAGGATTTAATGGTGAGTCCCTTGAGCATGAAAGCTACTCGCCCATGAATGCTCTTGAGTATGATTCAAATCGTGTAATGTTCCTGTAGCCAAAGTACACATTTCATGCTAAGGTTTCTCCACCTCAAAATATAGTCTACTAAAGTCTCATTGGGCTTTTGTTTTTCCATCATGAGATCTCCAATAGACACATGATGTTGTGCTCCAAAAAATATCTTCACGAACATTTATTTTAACTCGGAAATTGTCATAACTGATCTGTTGGGTAAATCAGTATACTAATCAAAAGAGATTTCTGACAGGCTGCTAACAAACTGTCGGAAAAGCAAGGCTTTGTTACCTTCGGTATTGCCACAACTTGCTCGGAAATGTGCTATGAACAACCTAAGATTTCCAGTCCCGTCGAATATCTTAAAGTTTGGCGACAAAAACCCTTAGGGTAGGGCATGACATCAAACTCCTCCGGGTAAGGTCTACCCTTTAAAACTAATGCACCACCCTTAAATTGGGTTAAGGCCTCCCCAACTTGTTCAACCATTTGCTTAAATTCCTTTTTGGCAAGGCACTTGATGGAGAATCCTTCTTTTGTTGCTCATCCATATTTGCAAAGGCAACTTCTCTCTTTTCATATGTGACATGATAATCTCCGGTTGATTGAATTCTGGAGAGGCTAACTGTGGGGGTTGAGATTGTCCTTGAACTGTGGCCATGGCAGTCATGGATGCGGCCATCTCTTCTATCCTTTTTCTCCATTTGGCTTATTTGTTCATCCCTTAAGAAGATAGCCCTAAGCACCTCATCTACGGTGTTCTCTTCGACAAAAGATTTAGCGTCGCACGCAGATGAAGCGGCTCTAGTTTCAATGACATGGAAATCCATGAAATCCTCTTCGAGGTAATCATTAAAGTCAAAATATTCATCATCATCATCAATGAAAACTCCATGTTCTCAGGCTTTTCGAATTTTTCTTCAATTATTGTCTCTCGGATTGTCTTAAGATCTTGAGGACCATTTTGGACCTCCTCCACTTGCTTCTCCATCTCGCTGGTAATTACTGCGACAATGTCAGATACTTAGGACTCTAGCTTCATTCCGTGATCTTGCACTGCGGGCTTACTGGACTGTATCGGTACATCGACCTTGTGTATCCACAACTTTTTCTTTGATAGCGATGCCTTGAGACGGAGTGTCTTAGTAGAGACATCAGCATGTCAAGGAGAAGTGTGCTCCCCATGGCGCAAACTAAATATAGTACTGGGTAGTCTATTCATTTTTTCCTTTGGAACTTTAGGAACATCTCTGTAGTGGTGATTGGTAGAATTCTCAAACCCAGACGTGACTTAACTGGTTGATGACCTGCGGGTCTAGTGACAGTAGAATCGATAGTAACGGTGGTTGTATCAACTCTGCTTCCCATGCAAAACCAAACAGGAATGCAAGTAGGTAAAGCTTCAATTGACTTCTGGGAGCATCTGACAGATCGGACGTCATTTAAAATTTCTTTCTTCATGCGATGGATACTGCACGTCCAACTTGTTTGAGTAACTCACCAACTGAACAACCTTCCTTCGCAGCTAGTCTCTGAAAAATTGAACTGACTTAAGTGATCAGAGCAGGCTTCTTCCTCTCCTGACTATGTTCATGTAGTGACAGTAAAGTAGCGGAGATCTTTCGGATACTTTTGTCCCCGTTGGTATCCAATAAGCGATGGAACCTACTCCCTCACAGAAGTGGATAGGTTTTCAATAATCCTGACTCGTCCTGGTGAGGATCTTTGTCAACAGGTAGCTCTTTAGGAGTCCGAGCTGTAGTAGCCCTCCGAACCTTTCTGTTATGTTTTACCCTTTGAGTTCGGGTTAACGGTGCAGTCTTCGAACTTGATCCAATTTTAAATACTGAGGGTGGGACAGCTAACCCTTCAGTTGGGTCTTCAACGATCATAACTTCTTTTCCCTTAGCAGAAGTGGGAAGAACAGACTTGGTAGGTGCCGAGGCGGCAATAGTTTTGACCTCCTTACAAGAAGGACAATTTTGAAGGCAGTTCAAGTTAAACTTGGCAGATGGCTCCTGATCCTCTGGAGCGGCAACTTTCATTACAACGAACAGAGCTTTCCTGAGAACGACCTTGAGATCTTCAAATCCTGCTGACATTACGGGTCTTGCTGCTCATCGGCAGGTCGCAAGAAAAAGTGAGTGTTGGGAACACCATTACAACAGCTTCAAAAGAGAAAGCTATAAGGTTAGCTATTTAGTCAATACCTCGTAATCCAAGTGCGAGCACTAAAATTAACAGAGGTCAATCTGTAGATTGGGTAAGTCATTATTTAATTTGTGTAGGTTTTAAAATTTTAGTAAAAATAGTTTGAAAGTAAAAAGATTTAATTAATATAAGGAGAATTAAAGAGCACGCGCAGCAAGACACAATTTGATTTAATTTGCAAATTAGAAAATCAAACTCAAAAGAGAGATGTGAAGTGTTTAGGACCCAGTGCAGGACCAACTTTACAACACATAATGCCCAGGTGAAACTAATCCACCAACACACCTATTAGGGATCCGAACCCACATGAAGTTGCCCGTTGGAAGCTATTGGCTGCCAGAATCAAAATCTCGTCGCTCGCTTTAGAAAGTCATATATATATAGTTTAGAAAAATATGAAATCAAACCGACCCCATATTTTTCATAGTTTAAATGAAAGAGCATTATACCTTAAATATTGTATCTATCCCAAAGGATAAACACAAGACTTGAGGATGAGGCTCGATCAAAGAAACTAAGAAATATATACATCCGTTTGGTCTGCGAAACTATTTTATTTTCCGATAAATTCCCCTATTTAACATGAAGAATTAAATAGGATTTATATTAAGCTGGGTTCAGCAAGCTTCCTATAAGGGCAAGCTCTTATTGTTAATTACATCTTAAATGACCGAAGTCACCAAATAAAACTCTCAATAAAAATCACAGAATATTATCTTCAAGAAGTTCAAAATGATACTACTTTTCAATAAAATTGGACAAAGAGGTGTGAAAAGGGAATGATTCAAGTTTGGAATATTTTGTTATAGATTCCAAAGGAGGAAGAACTAGGGGATATCATAGATCTTGTGGAGAACCTCGGTGACTTTCCAGTCTATCTTAATGTTTGGCTTCATTTTTTAGGAAAAAAATTTAAGTGTTTCACCTTGCTAATTTTATTAATTTAGTACTTACATTTGTGTCAAACGATCACACAAATAGCCTGGAAGATGTGAGGTTTTAGGTCGTGAGGAATGACAACCTTGGAATCCTAAGACAATTTATGGCTTATATTGTATAACAGAGCTACACAAAGGCCTAAAGAAACGGTTGAGGATTTATGACACACTAAACGAACGACCTCAAAATCTTATGGCTTCTTGTTTAAGTCTAAGGAATGGTTTAGTTGGTGTAGACATGTTCTGCTGTTGAAGATTATCGTGCTGCCCACAATGCTAGCTCCAAGCTCCTTGTCGTGGCGAGTTCAAGTTTTTTAAGGTGTTAGGTCATGATGTCAAATCAAATGGCCCTATAGTTATGGTCATTAAAATATTATAGGACATATTAAAGTTGATTATAGCAACATTGGTTAGGATCGTAAGGTTCCCTCATTTTGGTACCACTATTTTCAATTGGATTCACTTAGTCTAAATGAATTTACTAAACTCAACTTAATGAGTTCCATGCTTTCATTTAAACCGTGGGAAGCCTCGTTAGCAACCATAGTTTACCTCCTCCGAGGGATTCCCGATCATCCAATAGAGACATCTTAATTTAGTTGCAATTGTGGTTTTGTGATGTTTGTGATTAAATTTTTAGTTGTATTATATTTAAAATGTTGTGGCTGTGAATTTTATCATGGTTGATTTTAGTTTTGATTTTGGTTTTATGTATTACGGCTATCCTATCAGTTTTGGTTTTCATGCAGAGTGACATCATTTTTTAACATGCAAGTTTGTGTTTTTGTTCATACATGCAGGTGAGTAAGTACAGTAACATACTGAAAAGTGAAGCATGAGAAACTAGAAATGTAGGTAAAATAAATTACAATAAAGGCATACCTGGATGGTCTTCCCGTCATCTTCAACTGAATCTCAAAATGCATGCAAGAGTATTTATATATTAAAAAGCATTTTATGTAAAGCGGGGAAATAAGGTTCTGGTGATCTACCAAATCCTAAATCATATTTTGGTGAGCCCTCATTAATTCGATTAAGGGTGAATTTATTAAGCAAAGCATCTTAAGTTTAGTAGACCCTGAGGTATCTAAAAGGTTAGGAGAAAGAAGCAAATCTATGCTTCCCTCTCACTGCCTGGTGAAAATTCTTGAGCTCATTTAAATTTATTATTTTGCTTAATAATTCATCCTTTGAATACCTCCAATGCTCAGTGAACATTGACGTTTCAATTATCCCTAAGAGTAAGATAATTATCATTTGTCATTTAATTTGAGAATTATGTGGGTGAAGACCTTTAAAGGGGCAAGTTAATGTTATTAAGACACTTAGCCAAGTTTAGTTTCAACTTGGGCTTGTAGTGTTTTAAATATGTTCAATTTCTAGTTATATTCACTTTTCTAATCCTCATTTAACCAAATTTGATTTAGCCTAGGTCACTACTAAGCCCTTAAGACCTTGGTGGATATATTAGTAATTTTTTAAAGAAATTGAATTTTGAGTGATAATAATTCATTATCAAAACATTTGAATGTCATTTGAACACCAAATAGGGGTATTAAATTATTGAGTTATTAACATCCAAAATCATACCCCTAAATCTAGGATCATTTAATTTAATAGTCTTCTAAATTTTAATAATTTAGAAAATTACAAATTTATCCTTTAATTAAGAAAAATGAGATTTGTTTCTACCAAATAATTCTTTGTGTTTTAATCATCTAAACGTGATAATTAAGATCATAGATTGCCCATTTACCCTTTTTGAATTAAGCCTAAATGTTAATTACGACTAAATTTCCAAAATTATACATTTGCCCCTAAGGCTCTATCACTTCATAATTCATCAAATTTAATTCAAAGAACTTTGGAATTTTTATCCTACCTCACTCATGAGTCAATTAATACATCAAAGGAGAAAAGGTGATTTTTCAAAGTTTAATTTAATTTATATAATTATTTACATGCAAAAATAAGATTTTTCACAAAAAATTCAATAACTTAACCAAGGCAAAGCCTAATCATTTAAAATTTTTATTGAAGGTAGAGTTAGACCAGAGAACTATGTGGACAAAATTTCATAATTTTTTGAGTTTTATTTGAATTATTAGTATTATTTTAATTTTTGAAGTATTAGTTAATTATAAAATAAGTTAAATGTGTAAAATTAAGTTTTATATTTTTCTTAAATCTCTTCAAAGACAAGGCACCTATAGAAAGAAATTTTACACTTTTCTAATTTTTCTTTGAATTATTAGAATTATTTTAGTGAGAAATTAAGGAAAATCCATTTTTAGCCTTTAAAAATTATGTTTGAGCTTTAAAATTCAAAATATTCACTTAGAAAATTAGGAAAAAAAATTCCATTTACTCCTAAGGGCTTAGGAAACAATTTAGAGCATTTTCATGAATTTTATTGATTCTGTGATTTTTATTAATTTTCCATTATTTAAATATTTAAAATATGCTTGAAAATGAAATTTTTACTTTAATTACAATTTTATCTTTAGAAAATTCCTCTGATCACAAAGAACTCCTAAAAACCAATTTTATAATTTTTTGAGTTATTTTTTGATTATTATGATTATTTTAAGTGTTAAAAGAGGCCTTTAACGTAGAAAATTAAATTAGGTTATCAAATGACCTCCAAATGTTATGAAAACTTTATGGGGAGTCCTCTGAAATTTAAATTATAGTGGAGAATTAAAATCAAGTCATTTAGATGTTTATTTTTCCCAAATTAATTTTCTTTATGTTTTAGGGTTTTGTGAAAATTATGTGTGTTCTTAATGAGTTAGCTCATGACAAATTTTTCTAGGGTTCTCTGATCACAGTGAACCTACCAAAATTTTCTTGGATTTTTCTAAGAAAAATGCTAATTACTTTGATTAATTTATACAAATAATAAACATAAACTTGAAGAATACATCTCCTCATAGGGGTCTCCTCTGAATTTGGCAAAATCAGGGAATATCCCCCATGACAGAGGCTACAAATGACCCAAATAGCATGCCATGGTGAAATATTTGAATGCATGGAGAATCAAAATACTCAAAATAGTATTTAATTAATTCAAAATAAAATATGCATCAAATAAACCACAAACTATGTCCACATTATTCTATTATGTTCACTGAGCACTAGGATATTTTTCTTTTATTTTTTTTATTTTTTTACACCAAGAAATAGAATTTTGAAGTTAAAGGGTATTTTATGAATTAATTAAATCCTATTTTCCTAATTAAACAACACGGCACCATGACATCATGCGACGACTCCAAAGGCTTGCGTGGCGCGCTCTGGTTGGACGCCGCTTTCCAACTCAGCACTGACTGAGCTTGCGCTTTATGTACCGAAGCGTTGTCCGGCTTCATCTCACCCATCCATTTGATACACGCGTCATCCAATGGTCGTGATACTTCATCCCCGTCTGGTTAATCTCGAGAGTTGTCCACCTTCTATGCTTAAGAACTCGAGCTACACTTAACCAAATCGACTCGAGTTTGTTTCTAAAGACTCATCTAACCTAGATGAAGCTATTTATACGGATAAAATGGCATGAAATTGGATCTATGGAAGTATAGAATCAAAAAAAGCTCGGGACAATGGGAAGGTTTATACCTTTGCTCTGAGAAGGGAAGCTTCAATTAGAGGTGCTCGGCATGTTGATGGAGGTCCAAGGAGGGTAGGGATTGAACCTCTTGTTGTGGTGAAATGTCTAGACCCAAATTCGATCAATACCAAATTTAGGTGTTGATCAATGTCTAAGGTAGAGGCTCTCTATGAGGGGGCATTCATGGGGCTTCTTCTTCTCTCACTATAATGAAGGTTTGAACATGTTTAATTTTATTTTGGTTCAATGTGGAGTTGTGGTGGAGAATGTCCTATTTATTGCAAGGATTTGAGCTCTGAAATTGAGCTTCGACAAGGGAAAGTAGGGCAGGGAACTGGTTAGATTGCACTAAGGAGGTCTAAAGAAGGCTGTGGGAGCAATTGGGCATGGTCTCCTTGAGAAAATTTCATCACCCAAACTTCGGCCATGAAGAGGCCATTTTATAGCCATGGCCAAAGAGGGGAGCTTAGGGCCTAACTTTGGGTGCAAAAGTTTGATGAGGTGGTGAGCTAAGCGGTGCAATTGGCCAATGAGAGTAAGACTGCTTAGATGGGTCAATTGGGTGAGGATTTAAGTATGGTGGCTCTCAGTTTTGAGGTGACTCGATAACTAGGCTGGCCGGCAATGGTAGGGGAGTTGCTTAGGTGGTTCAAGAATCTTAGAGGAATCTGTGACAAGAATTAATTTGGGCTGGTGATAGGTTTTGGCAAGGATATCTTTGGCTTAAGCAATTTAGAAAACAAATACTTTGATTTAGGGGACCTTTGGTCAATGGCTTATCAAGGGTGAGTTAAGTGGGTCTAGCTTGGTTACTAGGACCCAAAAGTTGGCTGTAGAAGTCTTGCCTTGGTTAATTTGACATGGCTAGGTCAATTTTGGTGCATGGGCTCAATGTGGGTCTAAATGGCCAAAGGTTGGTTTTGGGTTAGGCTAGCCATGACTTTGAGCCAAATTAACTGATCAAAATTGTGTAGATGATTGTAATAAAGATTTTTTGTGAAGGGTTGAAATGATTTTGAGTTCAATTGGGGGTTCAATTTGAAGGATTTTGGGATTTTGGTCAACTTGGGCATGTTGGGCTAGACTTGGGTCTAGGTTGGGCTAAGGTTGTGCTAAGTCCAAATTGATTGTTTAAAATGGTCTATATGAACATCATGAAGAGTTTTCAACATAAATTGGGTGTCAATTTTGGGGTTAGGTCAATCAATTTGGTGGAATTTGGGGACAACCAATTTAGGGCAGATTTGGGGATTTTTGGACTTGGGTTAAAATTGAAAGCAATTGAGGCTTTACCAAGGCCAATTGAAGGTCACGTTTGATGTGTAGGATTTTTATAAAGAGTTTTCAACGTAAGTTGGGGCAAATTGAGTAGGCTATGAGGTTCAACTTGGTGGGATTAAGTCATAGGGCCAAAATTGAGGGCTTGAATTAGATCAAAATTGGGCTTAAAGAATGGGTCAATTAAGCTTAGATTTGGTTTAGGTTGGTCATATGAAAGGTGAATTTGAGTTTAGAATTGAAATTGAGGTAAATATGGGTCAAATTGATGGATATTTGAGGTAAATTTGGAAAGTTGGGCCTTTAAAGGTAATTTGGGGGGTTTTAGTCAAAATAGTCAAAATGATCAAAATGGGTTCAATTGGAGGGTCCAAATTGGTTTTAGAAACATTTGAAGTGATTTTGGAGCTTTTGGGAAAGTTTAGGGTGCCAAGGGTATTTTTGCAATTTTGGTAATTGTGGGGGTATTTTGGTAAAATTGGCATTTTTTGGGTGGTTTTGGGCAATTTGGGTATTTTGAAAAGATTTTTGAACAAATTTGGATACTTTGGGTGAATTTGAGGATTTTGACCAAATTTAGGGTTTCAAGGGCATTTAGGTAATTTGGGCAAATTTGGGCCAAAAGACCAAGTTGGATATTTTTTTGTAGAATTGGGGTGCCAACCACCCTATGTGAGCTATGGACCAATGGAATCCTTATTTGGGTCCTCTATGCACTGGTCTTAGCTAAACCTTAGCCTAGGGCTAGTGGGTTTAGGGGACCATCTACATGAGTCTCCCAAAGGATCAAGTGATCAAAGTTAAGAAATTTTAGGTTTAGGGTTGTGAGTGATTGTGGGTGAAAGTGAGTGTAAGTGAGTGAACTAACTCCAGACCAACAGCCAGGGTCAACCCTAAGGTCAGACAGTCCTTGGAGACCCTCCTTGAGCTTCCTCATAATGACCCCACCTACTAAGTGCTAGAGGTTAAGACCAACATGTGGTACTTCAAGTTGAGCAAAGGGGAGTTTAGAATTTCTAGTGGTGCGGGTTCCTTTTCTAGTTCTCTAGGAATAATCAACATGAAAGTCCTATGGCTAGACCCTAGGCTACTAAAGAGGAAAAACTAAACCTCAACTAAAAGTGAGGCCAACAGATAGCTAAACCTTCATCTACTCTTACAACTTAAATCTTCTTGCAATATTATATGCATGCTTTACAAGTACTGACCTTTCAGGTGGTGGAATGAGAAGACTCGTCAGGTATTCTTTTACAGTTTACATTACCATCTTTTCTTATACTTTCCGCATTATATTTTTATAAAACTTGCATGTTAAGCAACAATGTCACCCTGCGTGAAAACCAAAACTGCTAGGATAGCCGCAAAAACAAAACCAAAACTAAATTTAACCAAGATAAAATTCACCACCACAACATTCAAAATATATGAAAACTCAAAATTTAATCCCAAACATCACAAAACAATAATTGCAACTGAATTAAGACATCTTTATCGGACAATCGGGAATCCCTCAGAGGAGATAACCTACAATTGCTAACGAGGCTTCCCTCGGTCTAAATGAAAGTATGGAACTCATTAAGTTAAGTTTAGTAAATTCATTTGCACTAAGTGAATTCGATAGAAAATAGTGGTGCTGGAATGAAGGAACCATAAGATCCTAACCGGTGTTGCTCTAATCAACTTTAACATCCCTCATAATATTTAAAGAACCATAACCATAGGGACATTTGATTTGAAATCTTAACCTGACATATTAGAAAACTTAAACTCGTCACGACAACAAGCTTGGAGATAACATGGTTGGCAGCACGACTATCTTCAATAGCAAAACATGTCTTCCCCAGCTAAACCAATTTTCCTTCCTTAGAATTAAACAACAAAGCCATAAGGTTTCGAGGTTGTTTGCTTATGCAACAAAAATCCTCAACTTATATTTAGGTCTTTGCACAGCTATGTTGTACAATATAAGCCCTAACACGTCTTAGGATTTTGTGGTTGTCGTTCATCACAACCTAAATTCTCACATCTTTCAGGCTATTTGTGTGATCGTTTCACACAAATGTAAGCCCTAAACTAATAAAATTGCCAGGATGAAACACTCAAATAATTTTTCCTAAAAACTTAAGCCAAACCATATAGTAGCTTGAGAAGTCACCGAGGTTGTCCTCTGGATCTATGACATCCCCTAATTCTTCCTCCTTTGCATTCCAAAAACAAAATGTTCCAAATTTGAGTCATTCCTCTTTCACACCTCCTTGTCTGATTTCGTTGAAAAGTCCTATCATTTTGATCTCCTTGAAGATAATATTTCTTGATTTTTATTGAGAGTTTTCTTAGGTGACTTAAGTTATCTAAGAAGTAATTAACTATAGGGGCTCTCCCTTATAGGAAGCTTGTTTGAACCTAGTTTAATATAAACCCGATTTAATTCTTCATATTAAATAGGGGAACTTTTCGACAAATAAAACAGCTTCGCAGACCAAACGGATGTCATATATTTCTTAGTTTATTTGATCTAGTCTCATCCTCATGTATTTGTGTTTATCCTTTGGGATAAATACAAGATTTGAGGTATAACACTCTTTCATTTATACTATGAAAAATATGGGGTCAGTTTGATTTCATAGTTTTCTAAACTATATATATATATATATATATAT